>JAUOBV010445086.1:0-17605 GCA_032360425.1 Rubia occidens | reverse complement strand
TTAGCAACAAATTAATAATTGTGTCGTCTAATTAGGACATTTTAGTAAAGTGTCGTAAATAAATTGTCGTAATCTTGGGACATTTCAGAAAGTGCCACATGTATGTCACAAAACATACAACAAGTCAAAGAAATGATACAATTGTGTCGTAAATTAACAAGAAATACATAATTGTGTCGTCTAATTATGACATTTTGGTAAAGTGTTGTAGATAATATGTCGTAATATTGAGACAGAAAATAATATGTCGCATATGTGTCACAAGAAAGGTGACATAGCAATAAATGATGTAAAAATGTCGCAAATGAATGACACATTTCCATAAGTGTTGTAAATATACAACTTTACACATTGGGCGCATGTATATACGTCGCAAAAGGTCACCTTTCTTGTAGTGTTGACAACTACCCACAGCCTCTAGCCTCGATTTTGCCTTCGAGCCCAAATCGAAAGCCCATTACAAAGCACGAAGGCGATCTAGCAGGTTGTTATTCAGAAGACGAGGTAGCAGCTTGCAGAGAATTACCATAACACGTCAATTGGGAAATTCCTCAGAGGAAGACCCACTATGGATCAACTGTAAGCAGCTTTAAGACGGTTGGATTCAAAGGTACATATCCTTATTCGATTTGAGCAAATAGACAACTACCAACGCTGCTGAATTAAGGGTGGCTAAACTTTTCATAGGGCACCGATGAAAGTAGTGCAATGGATTCCAAATTTCACTCGTAAAAAATTGGCCATCGTACCTATATAGGTTACTATTTGTGATGCCTCTTTTCATATTACTATAACACTTCTTCTATTCAATCCATAGGGAATTTGATAGGTAATTACATAAAAATGGATGCTGCTACTGAGGCACTTACAAGGCCTTCTGGTATAGATATCTGTGTGGGAATCAATTTGTGAATAACCTTAAGCACTCCATCAGACTAGGCACTCTATAGTCAAATAACAATTAAAATAGAGTACTCCCTCTGTCCCACCTCAAACTGTGCACTTTACTTTATGTCACTATTCACTGTCCAACTTCGTATGTGATATTGTTGGATTCTTCATAACAAGTAGTTTCTCAAAAGTAACAATTTGTTTGCCGTTATTATACATTTTTAAACATATTAACGATTAGACAAGTTTCTTGATAAGCGTGAAAAAGATTCTGTACAATTTGAGTTGGGATAGAGGAGTATGAGGATTTACCAACTTATTGTTCCAATTATTGTAAGATATATCACTATATTGACAATTGCAGGATAAAGCACCTTAAGGAATCCTAGGATAATAACTGGAAACCCACTGAAGTTCAATTCACAGAACCACTCATTGTTCTTAATGAGGCTAGCCTTCCACATGTCCTAGCTACCACTCAATTTCAGCCAAACCAAGCCAATCCCCAGGTTAACCAAATCTAATACCATAATAATAAGGAACCTAGTGATAAATCCAGTGTCAGTGATAATAGGGGACCTAGTATTAATCTTCTACCCCAATCACCGCAGCATAAATGTCAACCGGACAGCACTACTAAGCTACAACCTCTCCTTATTACTTCACAACCCCCAAAACATACCAGAACACCTGATAGCTTTATAAACAAGAAGAATGTCCAAGTTACTAATTTGGAAAATAATCTACATAACAGCAAATCAAAATGATAGCCAGGGCTCATTAAATCAATATAGGATGCAGTCCATCTCGCTCTACTCAATCTCCCCTACACATTCCAAATACAGACACTTTCAGCCAGAGGAACTCCCCAATCCACATCAATCGGGTTAGCAACTCCAAAAAATCCTATCAGAGAACTAACTCCAAAATATAATTTAAAGATGACTTGAGTATCCCTGATAGGAACATAATTTCATATGATTATACTAATGTTCAACGAGCCCCTCTTTTAGACAGGTCTAATCCAATGATCACAAATAGATTCATGCCTTTGATGGATGATTTGGAGCATCTAAAAGAGGAAATCATAGTTGTTGAATCAAGTACTCAAGAGTATCGGCTAGAACTGGTAAGTCACCAAGTTAATATCTCTAACTCATCCTCTATGTCTAAAAAGAATAGCTTTTTCACTTAGTTAAACAAGATGAAACTTAGATCCCAGTCAAAAAGATCTCAGAACAAGGAATATGAATACATAAAATCATACAATTATGTTCCTGGTTTGGAATATTAGAGGAATGGAAACATATTTTATCAGATTTAAAAAGCTCATCACATTGCATACACTTGAATTTCTATGCATAACTGAACCAATGCATTTAACCTCTAAGTGTGAGGAGTAGATAAAAATTGAATTTATGAATTGTATATTCTCAGAATCTGGAAAATTTTGGATAATATGGAATGGGCAGTTCAAGTCCAGTACATTAATCAAGGAAATCGGTTTTTAGCTTTGAACCTTTTTTGGGTCAACAAAAACTCATACATGGAAATCTATTTCATTTACGGCCTAACAAATAAATCAGGTAAGGGACAATTATGGCCAGATCTAAGTTCACTGTTAGATGATAAAAGATTTATGATAGGAGATTTTAATTCTATTGCCTCTATTTTAGAGTGTAAGGGTCCTCGTACTCCTAGCTCTGTTAGTATTATTGAATTTACAAAATTCAAAAGTACTGAGGCATTTGAGGCAAAAACGGTGGGTAATTTGTTCACATGGACAAATAATAGAATGCATAATCCCACCTTAGAAAGACTAGATACAGGAATTACAACTCAAGCCTGGAAACAAGCCTTTCCCTCAAGCTCCACTCAGATATTAAATAAAATGACTTCTGACCATTCTCCTATGCTTTTGAAAATAGAAAGTAACCAACCATCAGCCCCTAGACCCTTTAGCTTCCTTAAAGTGAAGCTGGGAAGATAAGATTTTAAAACACTAATCTCAAATGATCGGGGCCTTCCTATACAGGAATATTTAGTGTAGATCTCTTTTCTAAAACTTAAAAGACTAAAATCTGTGTCAAACAGTGGAACAAGGAAGTTTTTGGTATAATATTTGCGATAATGTTATTCAAGCAGAGGAAAAACTGATATTACAAGAATTAGCCTTCCAGAATACTGACTCGCACTCAATTTGATTGAGTTGATAGATTAAAGGCAAAATTCCCAAAAACTCTAAAAGAAGAAGAGGCCTTTTGGAAACCAAAGAGCAAATCCAAATGGTTTGCTGATGGAGATGGAAATACTATGTTTTACCATAAATCATGCCAAAAAATAAAATAAAAATCAAACCTACAGATTAATAAGATTAAAAATGACAGAGGGATCTGAATTGAAGATAGTAACCTCACCATGATTCTAGTAACTAATTTCATCCATTCTTGAGCCAAATCCCCTTAGTAATAACTAAAGAACAAATTTCTGATCTTATTAATTCAGCCTCAATCAAAGATGTTAAAACTGCAGTTTTCAATTTTAATTCAAATGGCGCATCTGGCCCTAATGGCTACTCTCCCAAAATTTTCACATATCTATGGGAAATTGTACATCATGGTGTTCAATGGCCACTAATGAATTTATGAGTGGTGTTAAAATACCTAATGGTATTTCTAGTAGTTGGATCATTCTAATTCCGAAAAAATAAACTGTAACAAATTTGAGTGACTTTAGGCTCGTTATTTTCTCTAATTTTGTAAATAAAGTCTTTTCAATGGTTCTAATGGAAATACTTAAACCGCTCATGCCACCGATAATGTCATCACGACAGTCCACATTCAGGAAAAAAAGTGAAATAACAGATAATGTTCTGTACCTTAATGAGATGATGAGATTCCTAAATGCTAGGAACACTAACTCTAACTGTATCCTAAAACTGGATCCAACTAAAGCTTGTGATAGGGTGAGTTGGCCATTTCTTAATACGATTCTTCTAAAATTTGGTTTTTATGGTAATGATATTTTTGTTTAAAATATCATGAACAACATATCCCAGTCCTGGTTTTCTATCCTAATAAATGGGAAACCGGGCAGATATTTCCAACCCTCAAGGGGAATCAGACAAGGGGACCCTTTGTCTCCTTTTCTGTTTAATATACTCCCTTTGTCCCACTTCATATTGCTTAAATTCCATTATTGTATATGTAAAACTATTATCAGGTTATATGTTATTGGATTCATCATAACATATATTTTTAAGTTATTATTTTTTCAGAATTTCTTTCATATATAAATAAATATATTAATATTTAGACATTGATGCAGTTGAATTTCAAAAGTCAAATTAAATAATATGAAGTGTGACGCAGGTGTATATTAAATAATATAGACCCTTTGTCTATATTATATATATACAAAAATTTACATAAGCTTTCTCTAAAAGCCTATCATATGTTTTCCAAAATGGTAAGCTTGAGTACTTTCAGCTCCAACGCCAATCAATCCCAATCTCCCATCTTTGTCATGCGAATGATACGGTGATCTTCCTTAAGATAATAAAAACTAACCTAATAAGGATTAAAACATTTCTAGATAAGTTCGAGGTTGCATCCGGTCAGAAATTCAACTATAAAAAAGAATTTTTTTTATAAGTAAACATGATACTCAGACACAGACTAAGTCTGTCAAATCCATTTTGAAAATGTCACAGTGCTCCTTTCCCTGCACTTATTTGGGGATTCCAATCTATCAGGTGAGAACTAAAGCTAATTATTTCCAACCCCTGATTGAAGCGTATGATTCAAAATTACATAACTGGAAAAATAAGTAGCTTAGTGTAGGGGTAGGCTCATTTTGATAAAAGCTTGTCTTTTCTCCGTTCCACAACACATTCTTGCAGTCACTAACATTCCCAAAAATGTAATTAAATTCCTTGCTCATAGAATGAATATTTTTTTCTGGGAAAGTCAAGATAAAAAAACAGAAGAAAAAAAAGTGTGGAAAGCTTAGAAACGAATCACTTTTCCAGTGGAAGAGAATGGAATAGAAGTCAAGGACATGAATGCTATTATCAAATATTTTCACTAAAGTTCTGGTGGAAATTCAAACAAGGAATTGCACCCTAGACACAGTTTATTTGGTCTCTCCCTCAATCAGCCATAATTTCTCAAATCTTTAAGAGAATAAGGAGTGTTGACTCATTGGCTCAAGTACACTCCATATATATTCATGGAAATGGAAACTCCTAATTTTGGGAGTCAAATTGGACAAGGATAGGGCCACTCGTAGATAGATGTGATTTTTTCTAACACTGATATACATATTAAATGCACTATTGCTGAGTTTATCTCAGCAAAGCACACTTTGTTTCCTCTCTTGTGCAGATTCTTCCGCAGGTAACTCTCGATTTTATAGGTAGATCTCAGTTGCATCCTCAAGAAGACAGAATGATCGGGGTTCAAAACTGGAAAGGGGACTTCTATTTCAAATTGGCTTATGAACTGGTAAGAAAGAAGTGAAGGAGACCTAGGTCCCTTCATCAGATTTGTCACTGCAGAATTCTGAATAAAATTCCTTTAATTGTGTGGAAACTAGCAAATGACATCTTACCATTTGATTATGTACTTGCTTTCATGAGAATAAAATTGCCTATAAACGTATCATATGCTCTAATTGTTGTGACTCCTTAAACCACTCTTTCAATGACTGATCTCAATCTAATAGTCACTACTTAAAAATATCCCATAGGCACCGGTATTTTGCCTCATAGGCACAAGTATTTCGAGCCCTTGAAATATCAGTACCTAAGTGACCCGGTGCTAGAACGTAGTTTCAAATGCACCGGTAAGTGGTACTGATGCTAGAATATATTTTCTAGCACATGTATGCACTATCGGTGCTAAAAATCTACATTTCAACATCGCGCTACTTAGAAACATGTATTTCAAGGGGACAAAATACCAGTGCATATGCTCATTTGAACCGGTGCTATTATATAGTTGATCAATAAAAAAGTCTAGCCGGTACATGTAAAAAACTATTAAAAAAAGTCATAACCATACCCCAGAAGTTCATTACCTATATTCCTTCCATCCTAACCCAAATTTCACACTTTCCTATTTGGGACGTCCCACCTTAAATTGCAAGTTCTAAAATTTTCTAAAAATGGCCTAGTTAACTTAAGGTGAAACTCATGTGTTGCCCTTTTTCTGGTTGATTATATTGTTGTTCATGTTTTAAAACCTCGTTAAACTGATTTCTGAGTTGTGTTCTTAGATTTTTTATGGCTAAACCCTAAATACTTTTTCTTTGTAGTTCAAATTCAATGGTGAAATCTTTGCATTTTATATTCCTTTAGTCGTGGATGATTCCAGTGTTATGAGGATTTCATACATATCCTATGATTTTAACAGTTACATGTACTGTATTGATGTTTAATCCGTATTGTTTATGTCATTCTTTGGGGGATTCAGTTGTACATGTTTTAACCCATGATTTTAATTTTTAACGAGCATGTAGTTTTAATTAATTACTATCCATGGGTCAATGTTGACAGTTGACATCAATCAGCTTTTCAGCTTATCACATCACATTTTCATCAGCTTCTTTAGTCCTTTTTATACTATTTCTTTTTTCACCTGAATTTCTCCCTCTGCAATATAATTTGGGATAGAGGGAGTATCTGAAAATACATAATAGGCCACAATTTATGAAATAAACTAGACCTAACATAGATTAACAACATCAATTATCATAAAAACTAGAACCTAATCTCCATAAACCCTATATAACGTCAATGAACCAGAACCGTGAAGGTGAGGTCGGACACAAGGGTTGAGGAATGGTCGAACGCGGTGGTAGCGTTGAAAGTTTGGACGCATCAGATCTGAGCCAAATCCAACTTTTTGTTAGAGCTCACGACTTCCATCAGCGATCGGAGCATGGGGAGATGGCATCGGGGCTATTCTAGAAGAAGCCGTCAAGGTTGGTGCTCTGCGGTGGTGGATATAGCGACCAGAGAACGGCACAAAGCCAGAGAAAAATAAGAGCTCGAAGATGAAGCAGCGGAGACAGCAAGCTCAAAGGTGTGCGACCGGAGCACGACGGTGGCTTAGAAGCGTCAGAGACAACGACGACGGATCTGGAGAAGTTGCTATGGATTATCGGAGAGGATGGAGTGAGGGTTATTAGGAGAGGAATGTTTTACATGATAAGGTTTTGGGTGCTCTAATTTGTGCCAAGTTGGGATTATATATTTTATTTTTAAATTCCTAGCACTGGTATGGAAATCAGTACCTATGGTGATCATACGGTGCTAGATACTTCAAATGCAGCTACGTGGCACTGCTTTAAATGGGAACTTCATTTTTTTCCCCACCCAAGATCAAAGAGAAGAAAAGTATTCTAGTACATAGCACCGGTATGGAAATCAGTGCCTATGATGATTATATCGGTGCCTATGTATTTCAAAATCAGCAGCGTGACTCTGCTTTAAATGGGCGTTTTAATTTCTTTTTTCTCCCCGAGAGGAAAGAGAAGAAAATTATTCTAAGTACTTAGCATCGCTAGTCTGACTGGTGCCCATGATGGTACTACCGGTGCTCATAAAAAATCCCTCTTAAATATTGGATGAAAATTCAAAATTTCATTTTCCTGCTACACAGTAGCAACAGTATGACTGAAAAACAATTATGTCCATGAGAAGAAATTTGGAGGAGGCAAATCAAAAATTTGGAGAAAGGAAAATGCAATTAAATAAGAGACAAATACATTATTGAAAATTGGGCTACAGTGGGTGAACAGAAGAGCTTGTAACATAATTCTTGGAAAATTACACTGTGGCCCAAAATTGTGTTACCCAATTACCCATTGCTCCAAAATACACGATTTGTGTTATTCTTGCCTATATATAAATATATAAAATTTAAAAAAAAATTGGTTAACTAATTAAAAGCGCTAGTACATGCATGTTCTAAAGTAACTTATAGTTGATTACTTAGAAATTGCAAAGTGAAATCAGAAAGGATTATAGATGTGTTCTTGTGCCCAATTGTTGATAAATATTCCCTTACGAACATGGAAAATACATTGGGGTGTCTATGGTAAGATCACATTCGAGCAAATTTCAATTTGTAGGTACTATTAAAGTTTTTAATTTTTGCACTTAGGTCCTTCCAAGAAAGTTGAAATTGTAGAATCACGAAATTGGCGGAACCAAAATGCAATTCAATAATATACGATCACAACTCTACAATTTGGGCATGTATGGGTGAACGGAAGGGTCTCGAAAGTCAACAGTGATTACTTATATAAATTCTTGGGAAATTACACTGTGTCCCAAAATTGTGTTACCCCATTACCCATTGCCCTAAAATACATGATATTTTTTATTCTTTCCTAAATATATAAATAAATAAATGATTTTTTAAGTAAAATCATGAAAAGCACTAGTACATGTTATAGAGTAATTTATGGTTGATTACTTAGAAGTTACAAAGTGAAATCGGTAAGGATTATGAATATGTTCTTGTGCTCGATTTTTATAAATATTCTCTTGCAGACATGAAAATACAATGGGGTGTATAGGGTAGCATCACGTTCAAGCGAATTTCAATTTGGGGTTATGAGAAAAGTTTTAACTTTTTACAATTAGGTCCCTCCTATAAAGTTGGAGTTGTCAAATAACGAAATTGGCAACACCAAAATGCAATTCAATAATATACGATTGCAACTTTGCGATTTGGGCAAGCATGGGTGTATGGAAGTGTCTCGAAAGTCAACGTTGATTACTTCTACATAGTTTTGGAAGATTACAATGTGGTCCAAAATTGTGTTGCCCCATTATCTATTGCTAAAAAATACACAATTTTTGTTATTCTTGCCTAAGTATAGAAATATTAAATAAAAGAATTTTGTGGTGAAATGTTGGAAAGTGCTAGTACATGTTCTTAAGTAACTCATACCATAAACTCATTTTCAAGAGTAACTTATACCATTAACCCATTTTTTTAAAAAAAAAATTCTATGTATGGAGCACTGGTACTATTACCAGTGCCATTCACCAATATACCGATGCTCGCTATTTTTCCACCAAAGTTTTACCCACCAAAACTACTATTTTGGTCATAGGCAGCGGATTCTGGCACCGGCTTCAGTGTACTGGTGCTGGATTTATTCATCGGTACCGGTATTTTGGTTATTTGACATATTAGGGGTGCATATGAAATTCCTAGCACCGTATGTTATCCCAGCACTGACATACCGGTGCTTATGTACCTGTTTTCCAGTATTGAGTTTATGGAAAGAGATGCACCATTGGTTGGGACTTCCCTTTCAAACTTTTTCGTGCATTTGGGACCTTCTATCATTTTACTGGTGATTGTGTTGATTTAACCATGTATTTTGAGTGGCTATTGAGCTGAAATGTTGAGTAAAATCCTAGGATATTATGTTATTTGGAATGTGATTGAAGTTTAGAGATTTTAAGGCTGAATTGTTAAGTTACTGCAGTTTGTGGTCGGTATGCCCATACCAACCAGTATTCCGGAAACATGAATGAAGTTGTCATTTATATTTGGAGATGGAAGAGGAGAAAACTATGGAGATGTTGGAAGAACCAATGGATTATTCTTGTTGAATTAGCCAAGTCACAATGCAGTTGGAAAATAAACCAGATTGATTTGAATACTCGTAAATTTTAGGAGAGAATATTGTGTTTATTTCTTTGAACTTTAAATATGTAAGGAATGACATATTTTATTCTTTATCTATCTTTTTTGCTATAGTAATTTTTTCAGACTTAGTTTTTAGACAATATTTACGCAGAACAGAAACGCACGCAGTCATACGCACAGTCTTTTCTGCTGAACAGTATTCATGTTTAGAACTTCTCAGTATCTTTATTCAGACAATTTTCATCATTTATTTTTATGCTTCTGAGCTTTAATTCAATTATGTTTTTTAACTAAATTCATCTTTTCCGGTAAAGATCGAGGAAGTAGTGGCGTCGATTCTCGTGATATCTAATTAGTTTTTATCCTTTATTGCATGCTAGCATCCATCATTCTTGATTAAAATGTTTATGATTGCTTTTATGTTATTGAGTAGTGCGCAATATTTAATAGCATGTTAGCTAATTTAATACCAATTGAACCAATCATCCGTAATTGTGATTTAAGTTCAATCAGTGGTAGGGAACAACAGTCTTAATTTAACAATCCTGCGTCACAGTTTGTCGGCTATGAATTGGGTCTTTCTCATTCTTAATGTTGCTAGCATATTAAATCTATAAAGCATCTCTTAGGCTATATGTTTAATAGAGAAATAGTTAGTGAGGCGTCATCCTGATTATCGACAAAGTAAGGAAAGATTGGTTATTTGTAATTATTACCAATTTGTGTGCATGCATTTAAAATATCTTGCATCAAGGATCGAGATAGAAAGCCAGTACGAAATTGATCGGAACTGAAATTTTCTCATCATAGTTAAATCTTTTTCCAATCTGTAACAATGTTTCATTCTCGTTTTTACTCAATTTTTTTATTTTTCTTATTCATTATTCTCATCTGGTTACATTGTGACAGAATGTAAAACCCATAAATAATTGTGGTTGTGTGTATTCATATATATATATACTGAGTACAAAGGGTATACAAGATAGAATTAGATACGGAAAATGATATATAGAAAATCAATCAGAAAGGGTATTCTTTTCTTAACCTGATTCTAATTCATTTAATATTCTATTCCCCCTCCAAGCGAAGCATGGGACTTGTTGCGAAGCAAAGCTTGGACCGTAGAAACTCAAACTGAGGACGAGGTAAACCCTTTGTAAAGATGTCAGCAAAATGTTGATTAGTAGAAACATAAGCAACCTTGAAACTGGATTGTGCTTGCCAGAAGACACCATCTCACACACAAAATGATAATCAATATCAATGTGCTTAGCTCTCTTATGTGAAACTGGATTCTGAGCAAGAAAGAGAGCACTATTATTATCACACAGCAAAACAGGCGGGGCACTAGCAGTCACACGCAAATCCCGTAGTAAATTCATCAACCAAGCTAATTCCACAACAGTGTTAGCCATAGCCCGGTGTTTTGATTCTGAACTAGAACGAGAGACTGTAGGTTACTTCTTAGCACTCCATGAAACCAGGTTACCACCAAGAAAAATGGTATAACCATAAGTAGACCTACGAGTCTCAATACAACGAGCCCAATCAACATTAGAATAACCCAAAACTGGCAAAGCGGAAGAATTCTTACGGAACTGAAGTTCATAGTGCATTGTACCACGGACATAATGCAGAATTCGAGGGACCACTTGGTAATGGTCATCAGTAGGAGACTGCATATACTAACTGACCGTGTTCACAGCATAAGAAATTTTGGGACGCGTAATGGACAAATATTGTAGTGCACCAACCAAAGAGCGGTAAAGAGTGGGATTTCTGAATGGCTTACCGGAAGTGTTGGAAAGCTGCAAAAAAGCTACAAAATGGATAGCTACCGGTGCCGAGTTTTGCATTTTGGCGCACAATAAAATTTCCTTGGCATATATGGCTTGGCCAAGGAATAAGCCATCGGAATTTCGTATAACCTCCAAACCCAAACAATACCGTAAGGTGCTAAGATCAGTGATCTTAAACTCTTGATGGACACGAGCAATGAACTTGCTGATGAGATGACCATCATTCCCAGTAAGAATAATGTCATCAACATAAACCAGCAAATAAAGTAGAGAAGCACCTTGTGAAAAAAACAAATAAAGAGGTATCCGCAGAACTGCATACAAAATGCAGGCCAACAAAAAAAGAACTAAACCGTTGAAACCAAGCACAGGGTGCCTGTTTCAAACCATAAATGGCCTTGCGCAAACAACAAACAAAATCAGGATGCATAGGATCTTGTAACCAGCAGGCTGCTTCATATAAACGGGGAATCAAGAACACCATTTAAAAATGCATTATTCACATCAAGTTGTCGTAATGGCCAATTACGAGTGACAGCAAGAGATAAAACAGTACGAACAGTAGATGTTTTCACAACCGGACTGAATGTATGGTCATAATCAAAACAAGGTAACTGAGAAAAATATTGAGAAACTAACCTGGCCTTGTGCCGATCAAGTGAACCATCAGACTTGTACTTTAAACGATACACCCATTTAGAACCAACAACATTTATATGAGGAGGTCGGGGAACCAGCTCCTATGTCTGTTGAGCGCATAGAGCAGCCATCTCTTAATCCATAGGGCAACCCAGTCTGGATCCTTGAAAGCGAAACGATGACTGCGAGGCTCAGTCTTTGCAATTAAAGCACTCAATAAACCAGAAACATCATAATCAGAAAAATCCTTGTACCTTAAAGACCCAGTACAAGAAGTAGTCGCCATGAGATTCTGGGAAGAGGGAACCAAATTCAGAGAAGATACCGAGCCTGAGGCTGGTGGCACTGATCCCGAGGTAGGATCGGGATCGACGTACGTTGAGGTCGGTGACCAGTATGGTGATGGTGGGCAGTGGCTGGCTATTGACGAAACCGGTGGTGAGGTTGGTGCGTGGATGACACGCACGATGTTGTCCGACGGCATGTGAGCTCCAGCGGCGGGGTCTGGCTGGACTTCTGACAGCCGAGATGATGACGGTGGATTCTCAAAAATTGTAACCTGAATTAGTGGAGGCTGGTGTGTCGGTATGTGTACGACACGCGCTGGAGATCGAGGCAACACGTGAGGCTCACGCGTGGGAGATAATGATGGAAGTGGCGTTGGCTTATGCAACGTTGCAGCTGGAGAATCCACTGAATTCCGTAAAAATAAATTATCCAAAATAATAGGTGATTCTGAGAAGGAAGATGGTTCAAACACCACTGAGGTAACCGAATATGGCTCCAGAAAATGTGAAACATCCAGTGATGAAACATCTGTAACAGAACCATTACAGGAACTAAAAAAATAAGTTTCATCAAACCGAGCATGACGAGTGATGTATCCTCTCTTGGTAAGAGCATCAAGACATCGATAACCCTTGTACTGTGAACTGTATCTCAAAAAATGCACGACATACTCCGGGGTTCCAACTTGTGCATAGAATAAGGCCTCAAGTATGGAAAAAACATGACATCCAAACGCATGAAACTTGGAGTAATCAGGCAGAGAGCCAAAAATATTGGAGTAAGAAAACTGACCAAATAACACCTGAGTATGTAGTCTATTAATGGTATAGACTGCTATTGAAAAAGCATCATACCAGAATGAATGATGAAGTCCGGAGTGAAATAACAATGACAAACCAGTCTCAGTGATGTGGCGATGTTTCCTTTCGGCACAACCATTTTGTTCTGGTGTATAAGGACATGAAATTTGATGATGAATGCCCTTAGACGAAAAATGAGATCACATGCGATGATTCACAAACCCGGTTCCACCATCACTCTGAAAAACTTTAATAGTGGTGGAAAACTGATTCTCAACGAAGGCTTCAAATTGCATATAAACCTCGACAAAATCATACTTACGTCATAGAGAAAATAACCAAGTAAACTGAGAGTGATAATCAATAAAAAACATAATAAAGATACCCGACGCGAGAGACAGCAGGTGAGGGTCCCCATACGCATGGTGCACATTTTAAATTATCATTAAAATAAATATGTGTGCCCTTATCCATCTCACAAGAAGTACATAAATGAGGCTTTGGCAGCAAACTAGTGACTGACAGACATCCAGTTTTATTTAAAGATAAAATTACAGAAAAAGGAACATGTCCTAACTGACTATGCCATAACTCAAAAAAGGCTTTGGCTTTATTTGAATTAACAAAAGAAACTAAAGCAACACCTTCGTAATTTAAAATGTAAAGACCTCTCTCACTGTGTCCTCGGCCCACGAGCTCCTCGATAACCTTGTTCTGGATAGTAAAAGAAGTGTCATCAAAAGAAACAACAACATTTAAATCCCTTGTCAACTTGGCAAAAGATAATAAATTTTTGGTGATATTTGGAACAACCAAGACATCAGATAAAGTAAGAGAATTAGAAATCCGGGAATTGCCAACATGCGAAATATTCAAAGCAGAACCATTACAAAAATAAACACGACGATTACTGTGATAAAGAGCGATACTATCCAAATTGGAAGATGAGTCGGTCATATGATTAGTAGCACCATAATCCATGTACCAATCATGAGTGGCGTTCAACTGCTGATAATGTGGCTGAACTCTGTCCACGGAGTTTGCAACCTCATCGCGAGCAACATGTGAAAGCTTGTAGCGAAATTCAGCAAGATGACCAGGGTGATGACACCATTGGTAGACGTAGCTCAGACGGCCGGGTTGAAGTGGAGCACCACCAGCGGCCGGTGGCGTTGCACGGCCACCACCTCGACCACGGCCGCGGCCTCGACCAAATACGTAGCCTTCCCTGCCCAATTTGCCTGTCCAGATCCCTGTTGATAAGCATCAAAAGTAGAGGGAACTGGTACAAAGGTAGACGAACGGGCTTTAAGCAAAAATTCTAATGCTTCAGCATCAACAACAATGGTGTACAAAGGAGGTAAAGGATTTTTCACCATTTGAGCAGAAGAATACTGGGAGAGTGTATCATTCAAGCCACGACAAAATACAACAGTAATATCCTCTTCATTGAGGGAATGACCAGGAACACGTAGTTCGTCAAGAATATCTTTAAAACGATCATAATATTCTTGAAGAGACAGATTTTCTTGACGAACTCCATAAAAGAGATCAATGAGAAAGAGACGACGAGAACAAGAATTATTCTGAAATTTAGTAGCCAAAGCATTTCATACCTGAGCAGCAGTGACCATGCCATCAACTGCTGACATTGCAGAAGGATTCAGGGATGAAAAAAGTGCAACTTGAACAAGTTGATCTATCTGGATCCAAACATCACGGGAAAGAGTATCATCAGAAGCTTTTTCTTTGGATTCCTTGGAGGATGAGCTCGCAGTGTCCGGAGGGTAGACAGTCGTACCATCAACATAACTAATTAGCTTGACATTTCGTAAAATAGAAGTAACCTGAGTACGCCAGTGAGAGTAGTTGGAACCATCAAGCTTGAATGTGATGCAGTTGATCAACGACAGAAGAGTGATTGACGACATCGAGAACAGATCCAAGCACAAAAAGGAAATTAAATTGCACCAAACACACAGCAAACTTGTGAATGGCAGTGGATGACTGATTTAATTCTTGTGCAAGGACGGAGCAGCAAGTGTGGCGCGGGAACACGATCTCCAGAACGTGGAGGTCACGGCCTGGCGCGTGAACCGTCGAGACGCAAACAGAAGTGGCGCATGCGGGTGCGTGGGGTGTCGAAAAATTGTGATTGGCCGAGTCCGACGGAGCAGCTGGAGTGGCGGTCAGAGATCAATGGAGAAGCGGCGGGTGGGCGGCGGCCGTGCGATCGGAATTTAGGGAAAGGATTTGGAAATTTTGGAAAAAAGTCAGGGAATATTTAGAGAGACCTGACTGATACCATGAAAGAATATAAAACCCACAAATAATTGTGGCTGTGTGTATTCATATATATATATATATATACTGAGTACAAAGGGTATACAAAACAGAATTAGATATGGAAAAAGATATATACAAAATCAATCTGAAAGCGTATCCCTTTTTAAACCTGATTCTAATTCATTTAATATTCTATTACATTGGTTACAAATTCGCAGATTAAAGATAAAGGAAAAAGTCTCGTCAATGTATTGGGAAACGAACTTTCTCACAGCTATATTGGTCGGTATACCCATACTAATCCTAGAATTCTAAACTAAAAAATTCAGTTTAGAACTCGATTTATTTTTGGTGTAAATCGACACCAACTGGTCATCAACGGGGTTTAGCACTTTGCACACACAACTGATCAGGATTACACCTTTTTATATCTGTTGGGCCTTGTGGAAAGCTAAGAATAACCTGATGTTTGATAATAAAAGGCCTCATTTGGATTCATTGATCAGAACCATTTAAAATGATATTTTCCTGTCATTCCTCATTAAACCAGAGTTTTTCAAAAACATACAAGATCTTAACTGGCATCAGCTGGGACTTGCACCAGCCATAAGGCCTCCACCTAAACTGAAAATAATTAACATGTTTGGATCAAACTGGATATTGCAGCTTGGAAATCAGATCAGTGTGATTTGAGTGTCATTTGTAGAGACACTGCTGAAAATCTGATTTGTGCAAAAGGAAAATTTTGTGCTGCAAGCTCCAGTTTGAGAGTTGAAATGATGGCCATATTAGAAGGACTTCATATGGCTAGGGAATTAGGTCTTTCAAATTATGTTCTGGAAACAGATTGTAGTGGGGCTATTGATAATATCCTTAGCCCCATGGGAACTCTTTGAAGTGGCTTTCTCTTTTGAAAATTGAAAACATACATTTAGACTGGCAAATCTTTCTGCTGACAAAATTGCAAAGCTGTGTTTGCATCAAAACATAGTTGATCAAACTTTCTCCTTTAGCTCATTACATCATGAAGCAAGGGGCTTACTAGAGTTAGACAAGATGCAGGTTCCATCGGTTAGAATAGATTAACGTTTCTTCTGTTCAGGTTCTGCTATTTGCTTTATTTTGCAGATTATAAGGAAGGAAGACATGCAAGCATTTGAACAAACATCAAGTGAGAGGAACACAAATGCATATTCTACTTGGCACCAAACTAGTGGAGCAATGTGGAGCTGCATTAATTTCGATTACATGGGTGGAGATTGATTGCTTTGGAAACACATCTTTTAATTTTTGAACTAGATTATAAAGCAAAAGTTTAGGCTTTTGAGGCAAATGTTTTGCCATAATATTTGCCAAAACCTACTGCTCAGATGTAAGTGCGATGTTTAGGTGCTACTGTAACTCTTTGAACCCATTGTAACATTTTTACAAGTATTACCTTAGGCGATGTTACATTAGATCCATTGTAACACTTTAAAATTTTAGGTAACACTTTTTAAAAGTTTAAGTAACACTTTATAAACTATTGTGACATTTTAAATAAGTGATGCAAGGAAAGTGTTACAATAGCTCTAATTTGTAGTAGTGTTTGACTGTAAATACGTGTAGCTACGGAAAATAATGGCACACAAAAAATAAATATTTAGAAACTACATGTTACGACGAATCTAACCATATCTCGAACGATAAAATTAGTTTTCTTATACTTATTCAAATAAGTAGTCAAAGTTCGACATGTTTGACTGAAAAAAATTGCACAGATTTGACTGGGACGGGAGAGTATAACTTTTGTGTATAACTAGTGGAGTGTCATCGCGCGTTGCGCGATATCATTAACTAATATATTGAGATCAGATTTTATTTAAAATTTAGTAATTCAAGGAAAATTATATGAATTATGAAGTGAAATAATTAATGTAGTTAGAAACCGTTAAATATTGAATGCAACAAAAATTGATTATTTTTATAATATTTCATTCAAATTATTTAAAAACTAATTATTTATATGTTGAGATTTATTTTAAAATTTTATCAATAAAAGTAAATATCAAATGACCTTATTAGTCTCAATAATTATAAAATGTCCTCATTTAACAATTAGTCGGTCTATAATAAAACTTTGTCACATATAAATAAATAAATTATATGTTTACATATTTCTATCAAAAGTACTCTATCATTGTATAAAAAAACTGAATATTTTGTTATTTCAGATTATGTGTTTCTT
>JAUOBV010444870.1:0-10320 GCA_032360425.1 Rubia occidens | reverse complement strand
GTGAAAATGCTAAAGGTAAGCGTTTATCTTTTTTATACAAATGATAAACGTGTTGCTAGGATACTTGATCTAGTTCACTGTGACTTATGGGGAACCTCATATATTTTATCTGCTGATGGTTTCTTCTACTATGCTATTTTCCTTGATGATCATTCTCGACTCTCGTGGTTTTACCGACTGCGCTGCAAATCTAATTTTTGGGATGTTTATCCCCATTTTAAGGTTTTTGTGGAGAACCAGATCTCTTCCACCATTAACGTATTTCTGAGTGATGGGGGGACTGAGTTCGTAAATGGTATCTTACGCTCTCACTTTCAGACAAAGGGCATTCATCATCACATATCTTGCCCATATACTTCTGAGAAGAACGGTGGGGCTGAGCGTAAGTATCTCCACATTACTGAGATGGGTCTATCTATGTTATACTACTCTAATGTCCCTCTCTCTCACCAGCCTCACTCTTTTGCTGCAGCTGCTTATACTATAAATCGGCTTTTGACTTCTGTGCTTGGCGGACGATCACCATATGAAGTTATCAATGGCTGGGTTTATATATCCATGGACTTCCATGCATTTGGTTGTCATGTGTACCCTTATCTTTGTCCTTATGTAGCTCACAAACTCGCTCCTCGCTGTTTTCCCAGTATCTTTCTTGGGTATGACTCTCAGTACAAGGGATATCGATGTTTGGATCCTACATTTGGAGAGATATATGTTACCAGACATGCTTGGTTTGACGACACTTTCTTCCCTTATGCTGATGGTTCTACTCCAGTACCTCAATTCTCTCTGGATGTCTCTACTTTTTTGAATCCCACTGATACAACAGCTGATACCCCTCTTTCTTCCACTATGGAAACTCCTCCTGCTCGGCTTGTCACTTCGGTTGCCATCCCTCCTGGCTCATCGATGCTATCATCCTCACTGACTACGAAACCATGTTCTGTCTGCTCTGCTGATTCAGACCATCCAGTGGCCGCTATGATGCATCCTGATTTATCTATCTCTTCATTGACCAGCTCACCTGGTTCTCCAAGAAGCCCACCCGGTTCACCGACGACCTCACCGGCCCCTTCGCCAGTCGTGACTGCTCCTCCGGTCTCTCCACATCAGCCTCACACTCATCGGATGGCTACTAGATCGGCTATTGGTGCTATTTAGCTCAAGGATTATTCATACATTATCGCTCATGGTATTACTGCTGCTCTACTTGCTTAGTCTGAGCCCATGGATTATCGCACTGCTCTTCAGGATACAGGTTGGGTTTCTTCCATGGATGATGAGATAACGGCTTTTCGTGGCCAGCATAGTTGGGACTTAGTGCCTCGACCTTCGGATGCTAAAATTGTTGGCTCCAAATGGGTCTATAGGCTCAAGTATCCACCATATGGAACTATTGATTGTCACAAAGCCAGACCTTTGGCGCAGGGTTTCTCCCACATTTCGGGTTTTGACTTTGACCACACTTTCAGTCCTCTGGTCAAAGACTTCACTGTTCGGACGATTCTCACCATTTTCACGATGCATTCCTGGCCACTTCATCAGTTAGATGTCAAGAACACTTTTCTTAATGCCGTTCTCGATGCTCTGTATATATGAAGCAACACGTTGAATATCAGTACCCTGTTCATCCGGATTATTTCTATCACTTCCAAAAGGCCATTTATGGTCTTAAGCAGGCCCCTCAGGTATGGTTCCAACATTTTAGCACTTATTTGATTCTACTTGGTTTTTAGTGCAGCTCAACCGACACTTCTTTATTTATTCTTTTGAGAGGGTCGTCGTTACTGTATCTCATTGTGTATGTGGATGACATCATTCTTACAGGAAACGACTCGACTCTTCTTCGCCAGTTCATTGATCGGACACATTAAGAGTTTACGATCAAGGATCTCGGTGCTCTTCATTACTTCACTGGTCTTGAAGTTTCACCTACTTCATCAAGTTTACTTATTAGTCAAGCGAAGTATGCTCGGGACATCCTGACTCGAGCTGGTATGTCTGACGTGCACCAGTTTCCATGCTCTTTGTTCCTGGATCTCAGTTGCACAGTTAAACCAGTCTACCGTCTACGAATTCGACCCTGTATCGTTCTCTTGTTGGAGCTCTTCAGTACTTGACCATCACTCATCTAAACTAGGCCATCTCGGTCAACATAGTGAGTCAGTATCTTCAGAACCCCAGAGATGATCATTTTGCGACAGTTACACGGATTCTGCACTATGTTTGAGGTACTCTTCATTTCAGTCTCACATTTCAGTCTTACATTTCATTTTGCTATTTCTCCTGAGTTATTGGGGTATTCTGATGCTCATTGGGATCGTTGTCTAAGTACCGAGCTCTAGCCAACACTGCTTCATCGGTTGTTTGGCTCACTCACTTTCTTTGTAATCTTCGAGTTCCTCCGTATGGCCCTCCGTTGCTATTATGTGACAAAAATAGCTCTATCTTCTTGACTCAGAATCTAGTGGTTCACTAGCGGGCGAAGCACATCGACATCGACTATCACTTTATTCTAGAGTTGGTGGCTTCCGACAAGTTTCGAGTTGCGCATGTACCCACTTCTCTTCAGATAGCGAACATCGTCACCAAGGGCTATCCTATTCACTGTTTGAGTTCTTCAGATTCAAGCTGTGCATCAGTGAACATCCGACGCTTCGTTTGAGGGGTGGTGTAAGAATAAATTAGTTAGATGATTAGATTTGATTTTATCTTGTTGACTACCTTGATGCTTTGTACTATCTATTTATTCTCTTCATGATCAATAATAATCATCATGGGAAATTATTCTTTTATGGTATCAGAGCCCAAAGTTGGCCCGTTACCCCTTTCTGTCCACGTTTGTGCCGTGATTCATACCACTGAACGTGAGGGAGCGTGTTAGAATTAGAATCCCACATTGGTGGTTGACAGTCA
Source organism: Rubia occidens (assembly GCA_032360425.1). NCBI lineage: Eukaryota > Viridiplantae > Streptophyta > Magnoliopsida > Gentianales > Rubiaceae > Rubia > Rubia occidens. The sequence goes on along the minus strand of JAUOBV010444870.1, from coordinate 7,404 downwards.
TATAACTCAGTATATAAGATCATGGGTTACCTCTTCATAGTACTAATTGATTTTATGATAGAAGGCCGTCATTCTAATAGGTCCCTCCAAGAAAGTTGGAATTGTCCAATCACAAAATTGGCAACAAATGCAATAAATAATACACGGTTGCAACTTTGCGATTTGGACATGTATGGGTGGATGGAAGGGTATCAAAAGACAACTTTGCTCCAAAATACATGATTTTTCTTATTCTTGATTTTTCTTATTCTTGCTTACATGTTCTAGAATAACTTAGCGTTGATTACTTAGAAGTAAGAAAGGGAAATCAGAAATGATTAAGAAAATGTTCTTGTGCCTGAATGTTGATGAATATTTTGTTACAGAATTGGAAAATACAATGGGGGTGTATGAGGTAGCATCACGTTCGAGCGGATTTTAATTTGGAGTTACGAGTAAATTTTTTACCTTTTGCATTTAGGTCCCTCCAAAAAATTTTAAGCTGTTGAATCATGGAATTGACGACACCAAAATACAAGTAAATAATATACTATTGCGACTTTGCAATTTGAGCATGTATGGGTGCACGGAAGGGTCACGGAAGTGAATATTGATTATTTCTACACAGTCTTGGAAAATTACATTGTGGCCCAAAATTATGATACCCCATTATCAATTGCTCCAAAAATATTATTTTTATATCCTTGCCTAAATATAGAATATTAAATTAATTGATTTTTTGGTGAAATGTTGGAAAGTGCTAGTACATGTTGTTGAGTAACTCATACCATAAACCCATTTTCAAGAGTAACTCATACCATAAATCCATTTTTTGAAATTTTCTATGTATCAGGCACCGATACTACTACATGTGTCATTCGTCACATACAAGTGCCTATACAAATATAAAAGCACTGGTATACTATAATCTATACCGGTGCTAGTTATTTTCCAACCAAAATTTTACCCGTAAAAATTACTATTTCGGTCATAGGCGCCAGTATTAGCACCGATTTATGTCATTCAACCAAAACCGGTTCTAGAAAATATTAAATTCAAACATATTTTTCTTCTAAGGCACTGGTATCTAGCACCGGTAATCAGTGAACAGGTGTTGGATTTATTCATATGCACTGATATTTTGGTTCATTTTCCAGATTACCGGTGCCTATGAAATTCCTAACATTGGTATTGCTCTCCCAACACTGACATGTCGGTGCCTATGTACCTGTTTTCCAATAGTCATAAAACTCTTTTTAAAAAGTTGGAAGGAGAAACGATTTGTTTAGTTGTTGGTGATGTTTTTCCGACAGTTTATTGATATGTTTACTCCCTCTATTTCTCTAATATTGATACACTTTCTAATTCTTGATATTTTTTTATACTGTCACTTTCTAGTTATAGCAAATTTAAGGTTAGTACATCTACCCATTTTACTTTTTCTTTTTTTTAATTCAATTTCTACTACTCAATTAGTATCTACTAATTTTAACACTCAAAAGTGATGTAGAAATGAAGGTAGTACAACATGTAGGAATCGTCCGGACCAGAATCTGATTGCACTAGCCACAACTGATCTTACTGGCTTGAACAGTTCTAACCGGGCGAAACCCACAATTTTAGTATTATTCCATATTTTAATCAGAACCTCTAAAAGTTTAGATGTTCAAAAGACTTCTATATTTTCCTTTGCTTACTTTGATGGGCATATCTAAAACCACAAAGCTTTTTCCCAAAAATATGAGGTTAGTGAAAAATATTTATGGCGCGGAAAATAAGATCTAATGTTTGATAGTACTTAATAGACAAATTTTAAAAATTCAAGAAAATTAAAACATAAGAAAGAGTAATTCAGATTTGATATTGGGGTGAGGACTAGGTGAAGACACTGGAATGAGGGTTGGACTCCCGCGAAATTATCAACAATTGAATGGTTATAATGTTATCCAAACGTTGGGAGAGAATGACAGGGATGCTACTGGAACTGCTGATTTGAGATTTTTAGAATAAAGGGAGTTTTTTAAAAAAGAATTGAAATTTTTAGAAACAAAGAATTCTTTCTTAAAAATGAAAAAAATATCATCCTATAAAGTTCTATATAAAATACATTTTATAATTGTAATGAAGTGAATGGTTTGTTTTCTTCTTCTCTCGGTATGCTTGCTTAATATCGTTTTTTAAATTGCGATTCCTAACCTACGACTACAAAAGTCACACTAGTAAATGTAAATATTTTGTTTTCGGTTGTGTGAAACATGAGCAGATCATTCATTTTACTTAGATAAAACATAAATTTTCGCTAAATTAATTATGAATAGTTGGTCAAATTCAGATGACATTAATGAGTTGTAAATATACTGACATAGAGTTTTAAGAGGAAATGTCTTATTCCTCAATTTATGAAACATTTTTCATTTATTTTCTTAAAATGGTACATATTTTTTTCAAATTTATTTGATTGAGTGGATCTCTTTACATGCATCTTGCCCATAAATTGATGGACAATCTACTTATTGTGTACCTTATACACTGCATTTATTAAATTACATACTAAATTCAGAATTTCAAAAATAATTTTTTCATTATATATTTTTATATTTTCACATTCAAATACACATTATTATTTGGTTTAACTTTTAAAATATAATATTTAAATTCAACAAAAAATTACGACATTTAACGTAAAAAATAGAGTGAACCGTCCATAAAATTAAGGAAAGACTGCCTTTCCGGACACTTTCTCTCTTTTATATTAATAATTTTTTTTATATTTTTGGTAAAAATCTTTGAATATCATCCATTCAGTTTACCTTTTTTACTTTCTAAATTAAATTTAGTTCACTCTTTTATTTTTTTGTAAATTCAAACAACTAAAATGTCAAATTAAAGAAAATAGAAGTAATTATTTTGGTAATTTACACTGAAGAACACCAAAGTGAAAAAATATAGCGGTAGTAAAAAAAATAGGACAGACAAGTAATGTAAAATAATTATTTTGGTAGTTTGCACTAAAGAACACCACAGTGAGAAAATATAGCGGTAGTAAAAGAAAATGTAAACGTGAAAGTGTAAAGTAAAATGCACCGACGGCATGTGTAGTAGTGTCGGTGGTGGTCATATTGGGAAAGGCGGCGTTTTAAATTTGGGAGATATGTAACCACAGTTCAAGAAGACGGGCTTCCAAGCCACCGACAGCTATTGTTAGTATTTATTTTTAGAATAAAGTGACAAAATAACCCCGTCTTTATGTTGAAAGTAACAATATAATCCTGTCTTGTAAAATTAAAAAGTATTAAAATAAATCTAACTTTATGAAACATGTGCTAATATAACCATGTGATGCATTGACTTCGATTGTTAACCTCCACCTCCACATCGACTGTTGTCCCTCCTCTACTGATTCATTTGGGTCGGTCATGACAGCATAACATTCCGCCTCACCTCCAAACGCCAAGCACCAAGTTTTGCTAATTCGTTTTGATTTAGGCGACTAGGAAGATCAGAGAAAAGAATTGGGTTTTGCTGATTCCGTCAAATTAAGATCCTCAAATCTGGCATCGGCGCCATGATTTCGCAAACCACAGCTAACTCGGAGTTGAAGAATCTAAGCCATGGTGTGGGTTTCGATCAGTCGGCAGAAGGTGGTAAGGAATATGAGTGCGGGTTTAAATCCAGTGTGGATTTCGAATGGTGAGGAGTGTAGGCTGTGTGGAAAGACGCAAGAGGTTGTGAGGAGTTGATCATTATAATGGCATACAAGAAGAATTGAGCAATTTTGAAGGCCATGAAGAAGGCCTGAAGATTCCTTCCCTCTAAACGACGAGCACTTGTTTTTGCTCATGAGTTTTAGGTGAGGGTTTGGCGGCAGTGGGGTGAGAGTTTGGCGGAAGTGGTGGTGGGGTGGTGGTGGAGAAGATGGCGGTTGGCGGAGGGTTTAGTAGGTAATGGTGCTTGGCGGTGGGAAAGGGTTGCTGGCGGCATTAGGAGGGTAAAAGGGAGAAAATTAAGTTGAAATGTCCGAGGGAAATTTTTTCTTTTCTCTTCTGCTCCGGTCAACAGTCAAATATGTGAGTCAGCACTGGAATGTGACCGGAAGGTTATACTGGCACATTTCATCATAAAGTTAGGGTTAGTTTGACACTTTATGATTTTACAGGGTTATATTGACACTTTCAATCTAAAGGTAGGGTTAGAAAACATTTAACCATATGTTTTAATTTGCAATTTATATGTGTTATTATTATTGATGATGGTGACCCGCTAACAACAATGACATAGCTAGTGGTTCGTCCAGGTGCGTCCACAACGATACTAGTATCTAATAGTTAGCCAAACACAACCTACAATCGTCACCCCAATCGTGTGTTGGGAATAACTAGTACTTACAAATGTGGGGGGGTTGTTTAACTAACAACTACGAGCATATGAGTAAAGCGAATTTAACTATTGATTAACTAGTCTTTGGGGGTATTTGCGTAACATGACTAACATATCAATTTGATCCTAGACTCTATTCACACAAGGACTTATAAACCTTACTTCATATTATGTCACATAATGTGGAGATGACCGGGAATTCCCACTATCTGTCACATAGTGGTTCGTCTCCCGTTAAACCATCTCACCTTCTCTGTAACAAGGATGGGCTTCGTTCCTCTGATACCGCATTCATCCCCGTGATCTCACTCCCAAAACTAACGGTCCCCTTGCATAAAGGTCTTAAACCTTGTGTAGGTAGCAACCGTTAAATACGGGAGTATGCCTATTACATCACCGAGCTCTCCACTATATACACCGACCCTAGGCCGAAAAAGGAAAAGGAATTGGTGCCTTATGATGACTCTAGGGTCACTACCACCCTGGTCGGTATAAATTACGAACAATCAATTATCAGGGTAGGCCAGGGTTTCCCTCATATGAATATATACAGAAACCCCCGGTCCACTGCTCCTAACATGCGATTCCTCACACGACTAGCCAATTATATTAGAGTTTTACAAATCACCTCAGTACTCCAAATATATGTTTAATGCACACATCTTCCAGGTAGTCTAAAAACTACAATAGCAACAATAATCTAACACTCCCAAATTAGCATTCAAGCCTAGCATGATATTATGCAACGAATGAATTCATGTGTGTGTCATAAAACATGTCATCACATAAATCATACAAGTACATAATCCAAAAATCATACACAATATTCATAACATAGAAAAATAGGGGAATCTAAGAATGTCACAAATCCAAATCAAATCATGAATACAAATGCAACCCCAAGAAATAAAACTACTCTAATAGCATTAAATCCATGACAATTATAGGAATAAATGCCATAGATCTAAGAGTAAATGAAGAGAAAAGATAGAAAACCCTAGGGAAAGAGAGAGAGAGAGAGAGAGAGAGAGAGAGTTTCTAACCTCCTCTTCCTACATAAATAATGCTAACTATGTACTTTTTAAAACCCTAGAATACTAAACACTCAATACATAGAGAAGGGTTAATAGTCTTCAAAAAGCCCAAGCAGGAAACTCTAGTGCCACGCTGGCACGTGCCGTGCTAGATTGCACATCTCATGCCATATTGTACATGACATTGTCTGGGTGTTTGCAAAACATGGATTGAGCGCACGGGTCGTACTAGTTTACACGACCCATCATCTGAGGTCTTTGTCTTGGTTTTCCAAGTGCACGGGAAGTGCATATTTTCCCGTCCCGTTGTTTGGACTTGACTTCTCCACCTGATCTTTGTGCACGGGCCGTGCATGTTTGCACGGTGATAGGACATCAAATGCATGTATTTTCCAAAACATGTAACATCTCATTATTTTCTTTTGGTTGGTAGATTGCTAGATTTAGGCAGGTTTTCATTGTAAAGGGTTTAGATGATGATTTCCGGTTGTCGTATCTAAATTCTTGATTTTTAGCGTACTTTAGGTCTAATGGATTTTGGTTCGTACGAGCATCTAGATCCTTTTTGTGAGCTTAATTTGAATATCACTCGTAAGCACTCCAAACTTCTTTTAGAAGGCCATTCGCAAGGATAGTACTAGATTGTAGAAGGACATTCTCAAAATGGTAGAAGATCGAAGGTTATAAATCAAAACGTGGTAGTAGATAGTTGGGGCGAAGAAAGAACCAAGTTGGGGAAAAGTTTAAGAATGACATGGGCCATGTAGCTTGGCACGAATTGTGCTCAGGGAAACGAGGAAATCACAAGGCCAGATGATGATCCGTGCACTTTGGCATGGACCGGGCCATTAGAAGCTGAGGAATGACCCTCCAGATGACAGGCCGTGCATATTTTCATGCCCCGTGTCATCTGAAGCCGAGGAAAGAAGCTCTAGACAATGGACCGTGCACTTTAGCATGACCCATTCCATCAGAAAAGCATAGAACACCCCTCTAGTCCAAGCCCATGCTCTTTTGCACGGGTCATGCCGGCTGACATGTTCGATACTGCACGAGGTGTGTCATCGTGACTGCTAGGGGTTTCTCCCCTATTTAAGCTTTCCAAGGCCCAAAACTCATCTACTATACATACTAGCCTAAGTCTTCTAGGGTTTAACAAGTAGGCAGTTTTACTCATTATTGTAATAGGTAGGAAGAGAAGGAGTTCTCTCATTTTTTTTCTTTTTTTTTCTCTAGTTCTAGTCTTATGGCTTTAAATCCAATGATTGCTTTGGATTAATTCCTCTAAAGTAGCTATTATCTTGGGGTAATATTTATAATCATGCTTGATTATTATTTTATGAGATTTTAGATTACCCTAATTTCTATGTTTTATGAGTAGTTGCGTATGTTTGTATTTCTCATTCATGAATGATTTATGCCATTTTATGCCTTATGATGCATTCATAATTTCAGACATAGTGTAATATCGTCCTAGGCTATTTAATGCTATCTTGGTACTAACGATCTTGTTGCCTTGAACAGTGCCAGCCTGAAAAATGTTAATTCAAATTGGCTAGTTGTGTGAGTGATCACATGTTAGAAGCGATGGACCAGGGGTTGCCATTTTAAAACACCTAATGAGGGAAAACTCTTGGTTTGCTAGATCGGTAGGAATTTTAGTTTGTACTGACTAGGGTCTTATCAACCCTAGAGTTATGATGAGATTCTAATTCCTTTGCCTCTTTTGGCTAGGATTGGAGTGCCCAGGAAGTAGTTTCCTTATTCTCGTATCTATTGCTACCTATGCAAGGCTGAGATCCTTTAAGCGCAAGCGCATTTTCATCAGGACTGAGGTGAAGGGGATTAATTGCAGTATCAAAATATCGAAGCACATCCCTAATTACAGAGGCTGTGAGATGAACCTGGAAGGGATACGAACCTTTGTATGACAGACATTGGGAATTCTCGTCCATCTTCATACTATCTAACATAGGCATGAGAATAGGTTTATATGGCTATATGTGATAGAATC
>JAUOBV010444763.1:0-10320 GCA_032360425.1 Rubia occidens | reverse complement strand
ATCCGTAATTAAAGTTATTAATGGTCAAACATGGCCTGAGAAAGTTGACCAAAAAGTGTGCAGGTTGAACTGGGACGAAGGGAGTATCAGTTATTACAATTTCAATGTCATTTATAAATGATGTGCTGTTTTTTTAGTATATATCCATTTATAATTTATTATCAAGTAAAAGAGTACTGCATGTGAGAGCTCAACCGAACCCTATTCACATAAATTGAGTGCGATTTTATGAATATACATTAGGGGGTGTTAAATCACCCGATCCAATTTCACCCAACTCATTTGGGTCGTATTGTTTCAATGTCCCATTTAGATTAAGCTGGGCCAGTTCAATATGAAACAGGTCGAATTTCGATCCAAATTGACCCATTTATAATTTTGTCATTTTCTTGAAAAAAAATTAACGTTTAAAAAATTATTATATTTTTTGTTTAATACTCCCCCGTCCCATCAATTTTGGCTTATTTGCTTTTTTAAACTCAAATATGGTAAATTTTGACCATAAATATAAATTAATATATACATAATAATAATATCATGTGAGTAGATTCATCTTAACATCTATTTTCTAAATATTGGTTTTTTATGCGGAATTGTTATATGTAGGTAGGGATAGGGCTGGTCATGTTGACCCACGGGTCAGGTCGGGGCGGGGTTCTGTCGCGGCTCAAATCGACCCAAAATATTGGGCAACCTGGTCAAGTCGGGTCGAGTCAAAATTTCCATTGATTTGGGGTCGGGTCGGCGGGATCACAAGTGGCTCAAATTGACCCAAATCACATAAGAAAATTATAGTATTTTATTATTATTATTATTTAAATAAAACCAATTTTTTTTAATGTATTAATATTTTTAAAAATAAATAAAACTATAATTTCTTTTTTATATATAATTTAAATTATTCACTTAATAAAAAAATACAAATATTTTCAATCTACTTAGTTAGAGTATTTTTAATATATTGATTAAAAAATAATTTTATTAAATTTTATTAATATAATTATAAATATATTTCATCTATTAGTAAATATATTATTTATAATTAACAGTAGTTTATAACTAGAGTCCGTCTCTTGAAAAAAAAATCTTTCCATAACTCATGGAAAGACCAAGATTTAAAGTGTAAATTAGAAAAAATCAAAATAAAATTTCCGGGTTGCATGAATCGGGTTATAAACTTTATAACTACTACACGTTGCACAATAAAATTTTAATATTGCAACTAAGACTCTTTACCTTTTATTATTTCAATTAAACTCCGTCTTTCCATAAGTCTATGGAAAGACGGTATTTTCCAAAATTTTATTTTTTTTTTCTAAAAGGAATATAAAGAACTATTTCATTTATTATTTGAGAATAATTGAAAATATAAATAGTAATAATAGTTGATTGATAATAGCCCGCGTTAAACATATTCAGTACTCCCTCTTGTCCTTTAGTAATGGCCTCTTTTTTTCTGACATTTTTTAAAGGCGTGTTTGACCGTCGATAACTTTGATTGCTTACATTGATGGGTTATAATATTTTACTTTTTAGAAACTAAATATTACAGAGAGTCCTTTAGTAATGGCCTCTTTTTTCTGACATTTTTTAAAGGCGTGTTTGACCGTCGATAACTTTGATTGCTTACATTAATGGGTTATAAAATTTTACTTTTTAGAAACTAAATATTACGGAGAATCCAAAGGCATCTCACATAATGTCCGTTATTTTATACAACAAAAATCGATGGTCAAACATTTCATGAAAAAATTTGCCATCAAAGAGAGTCATTATTAGAGGACCGGAGAGTTAAAACATTACTTGCATAGGTATGTTGCACTTGTATGGTCTAGAGAGGATTACTTTAATGGATAAAGTGTCAATATAATTCTGCCTACTTGACTAAATACCAATATAACACTCAGAAAATTTTTAGTGTAAAAATAACTCTAACTAGTTAATGTAAATGTCAATATAACCTTTAGACCTCATTTCCAGCATTGACTTCCATTTTCCGGCGCTGACTGTATATAAAATGTCCAAAATACCCTTAGTGTTAAAATCTTAATTTGAGTTGACAAATTTACCCTTAGAGTTCATCGGACCGCCACCGACCGCTGATAGGGTTCAGCATATTATGAAAACTGATAGGGTTATTTCAGCACATTTTTAAAACTTATAGGGTTATATCAGCACATTCGTAAATATCTAAAATTGACTTTTCCATCGAATCCGGCCTTCAGATGTCGGAATGAGTAAAATTGCATTTACATCAACTAGGGAGAAATACATCTACACTTTCTGTTATCAAAAAATTATATTACTAACACTTATGTCAACTCAGAGTTATAAAAGTATATTTTCTCTACTTTAAATACAGTTTTAGGGGCTTTATCCGTCCTTTGATTCATTGCATTGCTACTTGTTATGTCTGATTCACTTAGCAGCACCTGAGTGTCATATAATAGCAAGTTGTTCGATTAGTTTCGAACAAATATACATGTCAAACAAATCACATGGTAAGTGGATTCACATTCCATGTTGGAAGACAATGTGCTGTCCCCCGTCATCCAAAACACACAGATGGAAGAAAGGCAAATAGACTACAAACCATCACAAATTGAGAAAACAATGAACGTCATAAAGACAGGTAATGGATACACAAACTACATCAAGAGAAACATATGCAGAGGTATAAGAACTTAACAGCATTTGACGAAAACATAATTCCATAACTCTTAATCGACTGACCACAAAACTCATATGTTCCATCCTACTAATAAAAAACAGAAACAGAAAATCAAATTGAATTCCACCAATGCCACCAAGCAAAACCAGGCTCACGCCCAGATTGCTCAATTTCTCCCTAACCTCGCAAGCGAAGCTAGAGAACCTTGATGGAATCCACGGTGTCCAAATATCCAAAAAATTTAGGATGTTCGTCATAACAGAAACATAAAATAGCAGAAACTAGTCTTAGAAAGATAGCAATGGAAACATTTCACTTGGCTCCCTTCTTGGCAGCTGCCTTGGTCACCTTGGCTCCAGTTGGGTCCTTCTTGTCAACGCTCTTGATAACACCAACAGCAACGGTCTGACGCATGTCCCTCACGGCAAAACGTCCAAGGGGAGGGTACTCTGAGAAGGTCTCCACAACCATGGGCTTGGTGGGAAGCATCTTAACCATACCAGCATCACCGTTCTTCAAGAACTTGGGCTCCTTCTCAATCTCCTTACCAGATCGCCTGTCAATCTTGGTCAAGAGCTCAGAAAACTTCACAGCAATGTGAGAGGTGTGGCAATCAAGGACTGGGGCATAACCGTTTCCAATCTGTCCAGGGTGGTTCATGATGATGACCTGGGCGGTAAAGCTGGCAGCACCCTTAGCAGGATCATCCTTGGAGTTGGAAGCAACATACCCACGCTTGAGATCCTTCACAGCAACATTCTTCACATTGAACCCAACATTGTCACCAGGAAGAGCCTCCGGGAGTGCCTCGTGGTGCATCTCCACAGACTTGACCTCAGTTGTCAGCCCAGTTGGACCGAAGGTAACAACCATACCAGGCTTGATGATACCCGTCTCAACACGACCAACTGGCACAGTGCCAATACCACCAATCTTGTACACATCCTGAAGGGGAAGACGGAGTGGCTTGTCTGAGGGTCTCTTGGGCTCGCTGATCATGTCGAGGGCCTCAAGAAGGGTTGGTCCCTTGTACCAGTCAAGGTTGGTGGACCTCTCAATCATGTTGTCACCTTCAAACCCAGAGATGGGGACGAAGTTGATCTTGTCTGGGTTGTAACCAACCTTCTTGAGGTAGGAGGACACTTCCTTCACGATCTCATCATACCTAGCCTTGGAGTACTTAGGAGTGGTGGCATCCATCTGACAGACCACACACAAACTAGTTAGACCAATACAATTTAAAACAAAATAAATCAAATGTAATCTGATTGTTAACTGACCTTGTTACAACAACAGATCATTTGCCTGACACCAAGTGTGAAAGCAAGAAGAGCATGCTCCCTAGTCTGTCCATCCTTGGAAATACCAGCCTCAAAACCCCCAGTGGTGGAGTCGATGATCAGAACAGCACAGTCAGCCTGTGAGGTACCCGTGATCATGTTCTTGATGAAATCACGATGTCCAGGGGCATCAATGACTGTGCAGTAGTACTTAGTGGTCTCAAACTTCCACAAAGCAATATCAATGGTAATACCACGCTCGCGTTCAGCCTTGAGCTTGTCAAGAACCCAGGCATACTTGAATGACCTTTTGTTCATCTCAGCAGCTTCCTTCTCAAATCTCTCGATCACACGCTTGTCAATTCCTCCCAACTTGTAGATCAAGTGACCAGTAGTGGTGGACTTGCCAGAGTCAACATGTCCAATGACCACGATGTTGATGTGAAACTTCTCTTTACCCATGATAGCTCACTACAAACATGCAACCAAAACACTTTCAGATGACAAACAACGAACAGTTCTAATCGACACAGCAAATCTAAAGCAGTTCAGAACATAAGACCAGCCAATCATACTCGTACAAACATATTCAACAGGACAAGATCAACAATCATTCAACGTTATCCACGCTACATACATAATACGACAAGATCTGCAACCAAACATAATCGGATATAAAGGCCATCGGTACTAAACAGAGAGACATCGGACTCTTATAACAGCAAATAAAAACCATGGTTCTGCCAATCTACATCGTATCAAATAAATTAGATCGATTACGACAACATCGGTACACACAGAGACTTTCACTACGTAAATCGCCCCGAAACAGGACAGATCTAACAGAATCTAGAGCATCTATGACTTTTGGTTCGTAAAAAGTAAGCGAGCCACTTCACACTCGATTGAAACATAGGTACATAGCTTTCAACGCTTCATAGCAGATGAATCGATTAAACATAGTCAAATTCAGTAGCTTTAAACCACAGAAAACTAGAGGCTCAAAGATTATACCGATCTACGATTAAATCATAAAACAAACACAAAACTAAGAATCAAGAGCAGCATGATAAGAATACAGAACATAGGAATACGGATTGCTTGTGTATGAAAGAAGAGGAGAGAAATTGACCTTAGTAGTAGGAGGCGATGAGAGAACTCTCTCAGGGATTGGTTCTTTGGATAAGAAGGAACTTGATGAGAGAGGGACTGAATGGGGGGGAAGGCGAAGGGTGAGCTTATAAATGGTTTTGGGAGGGGTTCTCAGGTTAGGGTTTTTCCTGGGCCGTTGGATTAAATTATCCAACGGTAGATACTAGAGGTGCTCTTTTACACTGCCTCCTCAATACCCTAGTGGACGACTTGGTGCGCACTCTCCTTTTTAATCTTTACCTATTCTTTTGTGAGGATTAGGTTTGTGTCCAATGACTGGATTAACCTTCATACCTTCTCTATTTACTCGACTGTCCTTTTTTATGAAGTATTCAAGCTCGTGTTTTCCTTCCGGATCCTTTTTAGGTTTTGCAATGGTACATTCTAGAGTCCTCACGGATAAAAATCTATACTCCGTATTTTATAAAAAGAAAAATTGAAGAAAAATAATAATAATATGCCTCGCTTGGCAAAGAGAGCATTCTCTATCGGTTTTATTAAGGCTTTTGATAATTGTTCATCCTTAATAAGCCCAATCCATACATCACCTTTGGGCCTAAAGGAAATAAAATTCCATTTGGCCCATCGAGTGTCACGATCCAAAGAATAAAGAAGAATTGACAAGTAAATTTACGGGATTGGGTGTTTCGAACTCCATAGTTTAGACGATAAAAGAATGAGAATTGAGATGAGAAGAATAAGAACAACAGTGAAGTGAGTTTACACAATTTTTCCATCCAACTAACTTCTACGATGAATCTACTTATACTAGTAACTGGTAACCGTTTCACTGTTGTTCCAACTAAATTTTTCGGCGAAGATAGTTGTCAACTTCCGCCTTTGGCCAACTCTCTGTTTTATTAACTTCTTAACTCATAAAAAGACCCTTATGTCCCTCTTATGATCCTTTTGCTCATGACAAATCATCTATGTTGAAATCAAGCTTGTCCTCAAGCTTGGAATTGAGAGACCAATTTCAAATTTAGAGCAAACTCCACAGGAAGACTTGTCTGCTGGACTTTACATATTGCACATCAATGAAACCTGACTAGATGAGCTTGCAAAAGATTGAATAGATGAGTTGCTGGGATGAACCCCAATGCAAACATGTATGATCTCAATTAATAATGGCTTTAAATTCCTCCCTTCTGCAATTATCCAAACTGACAGTAATACAAAGCCTTTGCATCTTTGAACTTCAATCATCTTGAGGTTTGGCAAGGTCCTGATAACACCAATATGATGATTCTGATTCTATGACCAACAGGGCTGTGACGGAATCGACTTCTTCATATTCGAACCAAATCCACTTGAATCAAGAGTCCTACAAAAATAAACAGTATCAAGAGACTCCAAGTATGTCAACCTATCCTGAACTAGAAAATTGTCACATTTCTTGGAGGAAACCCATGATTCAAGAAATGCATAGATCAGTTTTCTGAAGATTTGGTAGCAGTGTCAATATCTTCTTTGGACATCTTTTCATACGAAAGAACCATGGTGGATAAAGTAACCAAACCGTCAAGAAATGATGAGCTTTGACTACATACAGTTCCCAGGAACTATTATAGTAATATCTGATATCCAACTTAAAAATACATGATCTCCTGATATAGCTGTTGCCCATGGGTGTAATGTTTCACAATGATTTTGATCACTCAATCCTTCATTCAAGAGTTGGAAATAGATTTTCTAAATAGATAGAGAGTTCATATATTGATCAATCATCATTTTGCATTGAAATTCCTCTTCATTATCAATGTCCAAATTAGTCATCTTTTTGGTTGAATCAATTTTTTCACTAGCTGTTCCAGTATCCACATCATAGGCTGAGTGAATCGGTTTTTCCCCTTTATCAATAATAGCGACTGAAACACTCTCATTGTCATAAAAAGCATCTCTTTGTTTCCTTGACCGATTCTCTTCATCACTGCCTGAGATTTCAACACTTCCACCTTCAAATAAAGTCACAGCTTTATCCCATGATTTTGGAAGATATTTGATTGGAATACAACATATCAGGCTTTCTTCGAACTTCCAGAACATGTCATTGAATGGAAATAATTCCACAGCTCTGAAATGCCAGTAACCATTATTTGTAACCACATTCAAAACAAACATTCTTTCTTCTACCTCCTTTCTCATTATCAAAAGATTTAAAGGCATGCACCTCTACAGAATAACACCAAACATGTTTTAAAGAGCACACGGGCTTGTTTCTCTGATAAGGATATCTTATTACTCTCAGTAGTACTCAAATTTCCATTGCTTAACCCAAAATCCCTTTTCAAGTCTTTGCCTAAAGTAGCACTCCCAAGTTCATATGCTCTTAGAAGTTGAACACGTGAACTCTTAGAACTATTCTCAATAACTTCCAAGAATAAGGTAAAGTGAAGAAGAATTTCATTTCTTACTTGAGCTACCTCGAATGAATTGCCTCTATTTAAAGCCTTACCAATCAATTCGAAAGAATCTAATTAATCTCTTCTTACAGTCCATCCTCTGAACTTTGTCACCAGTTCCACCCACACATTAGGATATTTTCCCAGTTTCTTTACTCTTTCCCTAACAATCTCAATTCTATAAAATCTTTTATTCACTGAAATTGCAGAGTCTTTATCATCGTTACATTTAACTGAAACTATAACATTCAACTGATCACATTTCCACAGTATAGAACCAAGAATTTTATCTCTGCAATCTTCCTTATCATCATCTTTTAAATTCCAACACAATAGGACACTCACAAAAGGTATCAGCTACTCAGTTCCCTCAACTATCCCAAAACCAAGAAGCTTATATTTTTTATCACATGTGCACATAGAACATCTCCAGCCAACCCAACTAATATTATGCATCCAAAATCGATATGTATTTCTTTAACCATAATGACTCCAATTAGATATTAGGAACCAGCACTCAAAGTTCATTGCCAAATCAGTAATCTTACATTTCAAAACAGTACACCTTTCAATGAATATCATTTCTTGAACTGCTACTTCAACCAATAGATCCTTGTAAATTTGAATGTAAACTAAGAACACCTTCAAATCTGTTGTGCCACCTTTTAAACAAGTTATTCTTTCAGTTAAATCCTTAGGAGTTCCTTTCACTTGCACCTCTACTTTTTATTCCTCTTTAACATACACACTAATATATTCATAAAAAAACTTACTAAACCAAAGCAGCTTTATAGTACCACAAAAACAGTTTCAACAATACCCGGATCAAAGAACTTGAAAGTTTTGATGGATATTACTTTCTCACTGACACAAGTCACTTTAACAATTAGACATAATTCAGCCACTTCACAAAGATCTAATACATCATTCACACACATATATAGTTTGTTGAGAGGATTTTGGTAAAACAACTCTATCATGCTACAAGATCTCATATCCAATTCTAAACATTGAATTTCATCACAGGTGCCACTATGTTTTCCCATAAACTCTAAGTGTTATCAACACAAACATCTACCTCATATTCAAGGCTCAAACTGGATGAATTTTTATCAATTAACCCCATCACTTTACCAACACTTTGATCTAATGAACTCACAAAGTCAACATCTAAATCAAAACTTTTCAGAATCTTGGGATTTAGGATATTACCGGGAGAAGAAGTCGATGACCCAATTTCTATCTTTTTGTGTTGAATGACATCTCTAGCTCATCATTTTTTTCCAATTGATTACTATTTTGCATCATTTTTCTTAAAGTTTTGGTGCGCCCCAAACCTCAACGGATTCGTACTCTGGTGACAGGGGGTAGTTCATTTCCAGCCATAAATCACGTTCCAGATCCATCGCGTCCCAAATCTCTACAATTTTGATGTCTGGATTCACAGCAATCTTGACCAGGTCTGGAAGTTTATAGGCTAACCGTTCACACCAATTTCCAAAAGCTTGAAAGCAAAATAATGAAAAATCTCTCCAAGACACATTTCCATACTATTTTAGAATGAATTTGTACCAGCTTAGGGCATCTATTTTCAAGTACGGATGTAGAAAAATTATCTTTGTTCTATTGGGAAACATTGATAATACTTCATCGCACTGCTCTAACCATGCCCTCGGATCGTTGCCAAAAAATTCTTGAAGCGCCATTATTTCCAAGGGTTGCTAGTTCTGATACCAATTGTCACAATCCAAAGAATCGAGAAGAATTGACAAGTAAATTCATGGGTTTAGGAGTTTCGAACTCCAGAGTTAAGCGAGAAAAGAATAAGAATTGAGATGAGAAGAGGACAATAGTGACCTAAGTTTACACAATTATCCGATCCGACTAACATCTACAACAAATGTACTTATACTAGTAACTAGTAACTGTTTCACTGATGTTCCAACTAAATTTTTTGGCGAAGATAGTTGTTAACTTCCGCCTTTGGCCAGCTCTCAGTTTTATTAACTTCTTAACTCATAAAAAGACCCTTATGTCCATCTTCTGATCCTTGTTCATGACATCGAGCTTATTAGTTAGCAGGGGTTGAGCCTAACCTAATAAACTTAGTACACGCCTACCTAATCCTAAATCCAATCCTAACAGGTATAGATATCAGGTGGAGTATATTTATACATTAGAGGGTTATACAATGATATACCACCCCCATGGGCTGTTGTCTAACTTAACCATCAGAGTTTTTCCCTATGGTTTCCCAGGGATTGGTTTCAGGTGGTCTTTTGTATAAAATTGTTGTTCGAGAGGATTCAAGACGCATTCATTGGCACCGTCCATGGGACAAAATATCTAGCTTTAAGTTTCTCGATTTATGTCTACTTCTACTGCTACTTGAAGAAGTGAGAGGTTGAAGTTGAAGAGAGTAAGTGTTGGAAACGAGGTGGAATCCCCGTGTGTGGGAAGAGACGCGATGGTAGATCCTTCGAAGGTGCAAAACATTGAAAAGAAGTTGGTGCAACTTTTGGTAGGAGAGAAAGTGGCACAAACATTGGTTGGTGAAAATGAGAGTGGGCAGATGACTTGTGGGTCCCAACCAGAATCTTTTGAGGCCCTCAAATTAATGCGGTAGGATCTTCAAGGTATATGGAGGCCAGTTTCGAGCAGGGTGTCAAAAATGTAGGTTTCTGATGTGTCCATTTTATACTGTGATTTTGGGATTTTTTTGTACTCATTTTGTAGAATTTTATGCTTTGAAGACTCTATTTTACCTTGAATTCATATTATGAGAGTTGAGAGCGACTTTATCGCTTTTGTCACT
>JAUOBV010444547.1:0-10322 GCA_032360425.1 Rubia occidens | reverse complement strand
GCTCAGTCAGTACTGAAAGTCAAGTCTTAAATATTAGTGTTTAGACAAAGAACGTCAATTAAGGGCTGACCGTTGATTAGTTAAAGTCCAACTTTTTTATAATTTTTTATACAGGGAAAATCAATTAAGAGTTAGCCGTTGTTAGTGAAAGTTTTTTTTATTAGTGTTCATATATGGAAAGTCAAGTAAGGGTTGACTATTGTTTAGCTCAAATAAAACCTTTTTATAAATTTTTATATAGAGAAAGTAAATTAAAGAATGATCATTGATTAGTGAAATTCAAACTTTTTTTATTAGCGTTTATATATGGAAAGTCAAGTAAGGATTGACTGTTGATAAGTTAAAGTTACATATTTTTAATACTGATTATACATTGTGTATGTAAGGCTAAACAGTAGGCACGAACCATGCTCGAAAAACTTAATAAAGATTGCGAAGTCATCTCTCGACCAAACAACGAACATGGAGTGAGAATCATGCAACATATGACCTTTGCATGATCCATGACCAAGGGATTGTGGACAACGCTATATACTCGGAGGATGATCGTGCAACAATCACATTGGTCGTGATTAACACAATTTTCATGACAAATGTTAAACTGATAATTACAGCTTAAAAGGCCTATAAATAGAGAAGAACTTGAGATAACGACTTAAGAAACAAATATAAATCCCAAAGATTTTATACATAAAAAGAAAAACACTAACTTAGACATCAGAGCCTTTACCAGGATCCAATTCGGAACTTCGATTGCAAGATTCAGGGAAATAAGTGCCAGTTGATGTGGACCTTTGATCACGACCATTATTTGGAAAGAACTAACCACATCATTGGTGTCATATGTTGAGAAAAACCGTTAATTTTATTTATGATAGTGGTCACTAGGAAAGCGACAAGACATACCAAAGTAGCCCCTATTTCCCCTAGCATTTTGTAATTAAACGCCACCATGATGGCATATACCCTAATGTCTTAGCACAGTATGATCTAAACCTACCCGTTTTAGCTACTACGCTGCAGATTCAAGTGCTGCTAGCTGGTACGCCTAAGGAATTAGGCTTCAACATGAATTACCAATTACAGAAAAACCCTAAATTGATTAACAAGACAGAGGATCATAGATATAAGGAAACCCTAGTTGTGGTGAAAAATAGAGAGAGATTCTGATGACTTGGCTTTCAATCAAGTCGTCAAATATACCTTTTTACAAAAAAGCAGGCAGTGAGCACCGAATTCAAGCTAGAATCTATGCTACTAACGAGAAAACTGATTAGCGACGATAGAAGGGGAAAGGGGTGGCAGTGAACGAGAGTATAATAGTGGAAATTGGGTATCTGAAGATAGTGGTGGTGGTAATGAGGTTCTGTTGACGGCGACGATTCAAGTGGTTTTCAGCAATTTGTTCGCTGGTCTCGACGGCGGTTAAGTGGCAGGTGTCGAGGTGTGGCCTATGGCTATGGGTAATTCAAATTCCAAGGGGAACAAAGGTGGAATTTTGTTCGTCGGTCCCGGTATTAGCCCCCATAAAATAAACCAAATCCGGTTACCCAAATCAAAAATATACGGGCCAAATTTGAAAGAATATTCAAATACTGAAAGTTGAACAAAAATTTCTTTACCCGAGCAATAATTAGCAATCAAAATAAATTTTAATGTATTTTAAAGAAAAGGTCTTCTGTTAGACCTTGAATGGTTAGACCAATCATAAAAAAACATTGTTATAATAACCCTTTGAATGCTCAATTGGACCGTTCTGCATGATCAAGTTGATAGTTCATCAACGTCAATGTATCTGGATACAAATCCATGGTACGATGTAGCACGGTATTTTTATCCTCGATATTCTTAATATAAGCTCACAATGACATGAATTATAACATCGAGAAAAGCAATGTGTGAAGCACTCATCTCTTTCAAGAGCAACCATTATGAGCCAACTCTTGATTGATAAAATACAAGCTGCAATTCTTACCAGCTTCTTATTCATCTCTTCTAGCCTCAAGTTTAGGGCAACCCGAGAATCATACTTACACTGCCACTTCAAAAGCCAAAACTTGTGTCAATTATAGATCCTGCTTACCAGCAGTCAGTTTCTCATAAGCCATATCTATGTGGGCTAAATTCTTTTCCAATATCCTAAACTTATGTTCCAACTCAGCAACCCTGAAAAACGGAACCCGCCTCCAGTGTTCCTCTTGACTAAGCAACCTAGCCAATTCCATCCGTTGCTAAATGTTAGAAACATTAAGATGCAGGAAAACATCCTCGTGATTGTTGATACATTCCTCATAAGCCTCATTTTTTTTATCCCAAGAGGGGGGTAATTTCTTGTATTGCACTTGCACATCCCACACATATCTACCCACTTAACCATGTGAGGCACAAAGTGAAAAGTTTCTACATACCTTGACACCCCCTTAAATCATCATGGCAGTCTTGGATAAACCCAATGGGGTTGCTACCTTACGGGGTTCCAAAGATCCCTCCTTGGACATAGCCTCACCAAGCGGTACTCCGCTGGGTGAACATACACCACCCCTGGAAGGAACACCCAAGCCTTTGCCAAGATTACCTAAATTAGGATTTTCCCTAGATATATTCACACTAGAAGCATTGGTAGAGGCTGGCCTAGCAATCATTAATGATAAACGAATACTCTCAAACCTATCAAACAACCCTCGCACAAGTGTAACAATTCAGACATGGATAGAGGTTTTTCACCAACACACTGCAATCCCAATCAACTAGTTGCCAACACAAAAACGTGCACGACAAAGGGGAAAATAAGCGTAGCAATAGAAAATAGAGCCAATAGCAAAAGCACGCTAGAATTTAAAGCATCTTTCATATATCGCCACTTCAATGACTACATCATTCATGAAACGCTTAGCTACAAATGTGGCCAATAGCAAAATATACGACTATGGTAATTTGAGGCACGAGCATAGAACTGAAGCAAAGATCCTAAGTGAAGATCGAACAGCATGGACTCCCGGGAATGAAAAGAAAGAAATGAATGACACGAAGATTGGATGACCAGAGATGCCGCTCGAGAACATGGACCGAGCGAGACGATGCATAGTCCGTGTGGCAAAACTTGACCTGCAAAATGGCCCCCCTTTAATCTCTTTTGCTACCACACGAGAACATGCACAGCCCGCGCGTTGGGCTTAAACGCGCTAACCAATGGGCGCATGACGCGGTCCATGCACCCCCCTTTGCACGGTCTGCGCCTGTTTTACCCCTTCTCTGGACTTTTGAAGGCTATTCTTAGCTACAAGTAGTATAAGTAGTTCAGCCCAAATTTGGTTTCCATGAACCCTAGTTTTCTTAATCCTTTTTCAATTTTCTCCATGTTTATTGCTATAATTATGTCATTTGTTATGGATTTTATTAAATCCTTGGTTAGTGTTAGGGAGCAATTGGTAATTGTGTTTGGCATGAAATTGTGAGATTTGGATTTGTTATACTTTTTCCATCAATTATAAATTATGTTTGTGTTTATTGTTTCTGATTAATCCATGATTAAGATTTGGATGCCAACTAATTGAGATTATGAACTGATTAAGTGCTAAACTCGGGAATAAACCCAGATAATTTTATCTTTTTATCAGTTTCTTCATTTGACTGATGTGAAGATTAGGATTATGGGTATCAACTAGTCGTGATTGTCAATTGATTGATTGATTAAATTAGGTTTGAGGATGTGATTAAGTTTGTCTTAGTTACTGGTGTGAGATTGCAACTAGGAGTGACAACTAGTTGCAATTTGTTATGATAGCATTCGAGGCTAATGAAGAACTCCAAAGTTTATTTCTTTGTGTCAAATGTAGCAATTGAAATGACCAGTGTAGAATATATAGTTGACACAAGTGAGCCACTAGGTGTTCTATCCAGCGAAGCAACGTCAAGAATGAGTTATCACGTAGGATCCCGGTGTTTGGTGCTATCTCTGAGGCTAATATATTGACTCGATTATGCATAGATTGACATGGGATAAGGGTTATTGTGTTTTATAAGACACAATCTGGTTTATCGGGTCTCAGTGTTTAGCTATATCTCCGATATATCTAGCCCCAAAGATTAGCCCCCCGATCAATCTTTGCATAATCCGTATTTCTCAACGAATTTTCATAATTCGAGAACGTTTTATAACTCCTTCGTTATCAACTCATATATAGATAATTTTTTCAATGATTGCAATAAGACAATCATTAAATTGACTAGAAATATTTCATTCGATTGCATATGATTAGTATATAATTAAGTAGTGTACATTTTATTTGTAGATCTCCTATCCACAATATCATAAATTATCAAGAAAAAAGAACTTCATTTATACGAGGAGACTGCAAACGACCTCTTAAGGCAAGAAGTTGCGTGGGTAATTTATTTTATGATGATGAATGAATTGAAGGATAATTTGCCAAATTTTACTATTTCTAAAGCTTACCAAAATCATTAGGTACTTGTAATAGGAGATAAAGAGTTAAGAACAAGGAAATTAATAAAGTTGAATAAATATTGCTAACTGATTAGTCTAAAATTAGAATATTGATTGAGATGGGTAAGGTAAAAAGTTGTACAACCAATAAACCTCTTTAATGTTGCAAAAATTTTGGATTTGATATTAGACCATCTACAATCAACACTCTATAAAACTCACCAACACTCCACTTTTTCCAACTTACTCTCTTTCCTCAAACACACTCTTCAAATTCCAAACGAGTAATTAATAAGAGCTGAAAACGTTTGAGTTCATGTATGACCATCTTTTGGGATGTTACATTTTTGGGAATCCCAAGAGTTAGGTACATGAATAAGAATATTCTATAGCTACACATGACAGTTTGAGTTGATAGGTGTGAGTTGGAAGACATATGTTCTGGTCTAAAATTCACCCTCCGAGTTGTATTCTGTAATCCTGTTGTGGTAATAAAATCTTAGTCTTTTCCTGGAGGAAGCCAAATATTGATGAAACACATTAAATATGTGCTTCGCTCTTTTCACTTTTTACGATCATGATTCTGCGCAAAAGGAGATATATTTCCCAACAAGTGGTATCAGAACTGCGGTTGTTCGAGCTTCAGTCAAGATAATAAAAAGAAAATTTGTTGTTGCTATGTTCTAAGCGGCGTCTGGCATCTGGATTGAGGTTTGGTGTTTCTTCTGTGCTAGGGTTGATTAATCTGTCTGCTTGTTGGCTATTAGTCTATGTGGCTTGTCTTTTGTTTTGTTGATGAATCTGGTTCTTATTTTTTGGTAGTCTGTTGTTGGAGCATAATTTTTAGTCTTGTGATCAATTAATCCAATTGGTTTGTTTTTTGTTTTGTGAACAAGGCGTGGCCATTTAAGAAGTCCTGTAAATTAATTTTCACCTTGGGTATTGGTGATTAATTATTGTTTAATCAATTAGTCCATGTCACAATGCATCTTTCATTTTGTTAGTATACAGGACCAAGCTTTGGTGTTCTGTACCCGGGGTGTCAAATGGGCGGACAGGTCAAATACGAGTTGGGTAATATGGGTAGTTAAAAAAATGAGTATGACCTATTTCAACCCGTTTAATGATAGGTAAAAAATAATTTGGGTAAAAATAGGTCGAGTTAAAATCCGTTCAATCCGCGGGTTAAAAATAACTCAATATGTGGCTAAAAAATGGGTAAGACCCACGGGTTTCAACCCATGTGGACCAATATTAGCGAACCACGTTAAATTTGTGTTCCGTTCTTTTTGCTTTCTTTTTATTATCTTGATTCTGCACAAGAGGGAATTTATTTCCCAACACTTTCCTCAAACACACTCTCTCCATTACATTCAATTGCACATCATCATTGTGGGCTCCCACATAATGTTGTATTATCTTTCACATATTTATATCTTTTACAATCAAATATTTACATTATAAATATATTTTGAATACACACATACATTTAAATATATACACATCCAGTGTGTATTTATATTCACAGATTTTTTTACGTAAATGAATTAAATATAATTTCCAATAAAAGAAGAAGTGAGATTACGTGAATCGATGTTCAATATTTCGATGAAAACAATTGACTATAAATTTGTTAGGAAGTAGGAAAAAGAGCTACATAAAATTTGTAAGATGTGTGTAAATAAATGTACAAATGTTGGTTTTTAATTACAAAGATTTTTTTATAAAGAAAAATAGTTGAAGTAATTTTTAGATATTTTTCTTAATTATAAAATGAGTTTTTTCCATTTATTCCCATTTGAATTCATTGAAAATATTGATAAAATAAATGGACGTGTGCCAGCCTCTTATTTGCCACAATTTATTGGGAGAAATAAACTTCCGGGATTGTAAAAAGTGACGGACCCCAAAAAATTGAGTTTTGAGGGGGTCCAAATTTAAACTCACCTTGGGTGAGTTCTCCCCTGCAATCTCTCAACACTCATTAAAACTTTCCCATTGCAACTTAAAACTTGAGTCTCTCTCACATTCGCTCCCTCAAAACTCCACCATTGTGGATGGTTTTAGGGACACAAGTACAAATCAAATTAAAAAGAACAAATTGTTAGAAGATTGGAGTATTAAGCATAAAATTAATTATATGAAAATTAAAATTATTTTAATTTAAGTTGATGTCACCCTCACCTTCCTATGACTTATCACCGACAATTTGTTCACAATTCCAAACTCAACGATAATAACTAAATACGAAAATTGCGCTCGTTCCAAAACG
Source organism: Rubia occidens (assembly GCA_032360425.1). Lineage (NCBI taxonomy): Eukaryota > Viridiplantae > Streptophyta > Magnoliopsida > Gentianales > Rubiaceae > Rubia > Rubia occidens. The sequence goes on along the minus strand of JAUOBV010444547.1, from coordinate 3,603 downwards.
TAACCAAACACTTAACAACACAAGCGAAAATCAATGCAAGGAAACAATTCATAAAGCATCAAAAAGGAAAGTAGGAGTACATTAAGTAGTTTAGTCAAGCACCAATTTAAAATTTTAACGAGGGTACTATGGATGAGTTTGACAAGATTTATAAGTTCTTTGCTAACCTAAACACATTTTTAATTTTTATAAACTATTAAAAAAATACTTATTTAAGAAGTAGAAACTATTTATTGAGAAAAAAAACAGAAGCTGATCATCTCCTACATTTAAAATAATTCAATATATAAACTATTAAAAATATTTATTTAAGAAATAGAAACTATTTATTAAAAAAAACAGAAGCTGATTATCTCCTACATTTAAAATAAGTCAATATAAGAAAGTTTTACTGGTAAAATCATTTCTTTCAAACACACATTACAGGACCATGAATTAAAAGTTCACCAACTTCCGTGCAAGCATATTTCAACGTTATGCCAATGCTCCACTCTTGCAAAGCATAGCCTAGAGTCTCTAGAGCTTTCAATCGGTGGGTAACATAATAATATTTCATACTACTTCGTTCCCAAGTTCACAACATCATTTTTTCGCATGAGTAGGCCAAATTTCATCCAAAAGAAAAAATAGAGCTGACCAAATTTCAGTCACAAAATTCAATTCAAATAACAAAATATTCAAAATGTGAATCTTTGATTGAGAAAAACAAAAATGAAAAGTGGGAACCTTTGGTTGGGACACAGAAGGTATTTCTTAACAACTCATTTTTTTACTATGTTTGGCACCATAACTTATAGATTTTTTTACAAGTTGAAATATATGAAAAAGGTAAGAAATTTAATGAGTGGTTAAAAATGATTCATTTTTTGTCATAAAAGGAAATGCGACACTTTTTGAAAAAACATACTTCCCATCCTAGTTTAAATTGTACAACAATCATTATCACGCTGTTCAAGAAACCTGTTTGAACGTTAATTTTTTTTACCTACGTATAGTAGCGGCAAATAAAAAGTTGTGAATTCAACAACATCACATTTGATAATATGATTGCTTTTATTCCTACTCCCTCCGTCCCTCTATAACTGTCTAACCACAAAAAAAATCATTTTTTAAAAGTCATTGAAATAGCATAAAAATGGAACAAAAAAATATTTCATCTTTTTTTTCACATTCAATTTTTTTTATCAAAAATGGAAGTAAAACATTAATAAAGGGACAACAAATAAGACAGGTAAGACACAAATAGGGAGACATAAGGAGTATTCAAAATTCAAATTTAAATATGGAATAGTGTAAAAAAATAAAGTGGATAATTTAATCTAGGAGGAGTTTAAAAAATCCTAAGTGTGACAAAACTGAAGGAAAGGAGCATATTCGAGTATTACAAATTTACACGCAAATAATCGGTAAAAAATCAATGCCTTCCCAAAACTCTAGTGAGTCATAGCTAGAGTGCACGGCAAGTAACAGGGAAATATGGAACAATATGCAGCACTAGCAGGTTCAAATATTACGTGACTTTATTACAAAATTCTAACAATAGAGATGTTTAATTAACGATTCAATTCATTATTTTTTAATTACTTATTATTATCATTCTTTTGAATATGCGAATTGTATATCTCATTTTCTTCCTAATTTAGCGTACTATTATTCATTTCTTCTTTCTCAAACAATCCTGTAACTAAGTCAATATTTTATCATTGCTAATATTACTTATTTATTTATTTATTTATCTCATTTCATTTTATCCCGCACACAAACTTGGATTCCAAGTTTCTCTAATCATCCTAACTTGTTTTAATTTAAATTTATTTTCCTTTTAGACGCCCCTTTGTAATTGATTTGATATATTAATTTATCCTTTCCAATACGTATGTATACTTTGTTGGTATCAATATATATTTTTAATTTAGAAGTAAATTAAAATTTTGGGTTGAAGACGCATTATTAAAATGCATCTTCTCAGTTTCTCATTTTTAAAAAAAATTTAGATATAATAAATCAAAAAAATAAATAAACAACCCTCCCCAACACATACACACACACATATATATATATATGTATTAAATTGCGTTCATACAAAAAATAGAAACATAAGAAAAATACAGACAAAAAATAAAGAGTAAGACAACCCATTCTCTACGTTACTTTTCTCTGACTATTATTTCAAAATAGAGAAAATAATAATTTAAATATAAATAAAATAGAGGATGTGATCGCTATTTCAATTTTTTAACCAACACATTCAAGAAAAGTTGATGATATATTAATTACATTAATATGAATTATAAAAAAATCTACTACCAAAAATAAAATAAAATTAAAATTAAAATCAGTGGACACATTTTCCGAACGCGTCCTCTTCATTTACAATTTTTTTTCTTGAATATTTTTGGAAAAATAATTCAAAAATAATTTAATTAAAATTATTCGTCCACTTCATTTTAAATTTTTTTGAAAAAAAATTTCGAAGACAATTTTTTTTAAAAAATAATTTATGCATCCTCTTCATTTATTTTTTCCTTTACAATTAACGGAACATAAATTAAACTTAAAAATTGTTAATTTCAGAAGACGTATTATTGAAAGGCGTCCTCCGCATTTTTAATTTCTTTTATTTTTTGGAAAATTTAATAAATTTTTAAAACAAAATTTGAAATTAACGTTGAAGGCACTTTATCAAAATGCATCTTCTCAATTTTTTTAAATTTTTTTTAAATTTTTCGGAACATTCAATAAATTTTTAAAAAATTGAAATTAACGTTGAAGATGCATTATCGATATGCATCTTCTCAAAAAAATTTATAAATTTTTTCTGAAACAAAAAATAAGGGAAATTTTTTTAAAAAAATTCCCCCATGAAGATGCATTTCGGAAATGTGTCCTCCCACTTTGTTTTCAGTTTTAAGGATGCCCTATTCAGCATCCAAAATCAGACTACTAACCCCCATCCAACCAAGAACTCCCCAGAAGGCGGTCAGATATCGCTTTCCAACCATTTTCTGAGATTGGCCGAGTTACGCAGTCAGATTTTCCTTTGAAATAGGATTCATACATGCCCGTTCTATTGAGAAGACTGCCGATGTTTGGTTCATCCGGAAGAAACGGACCTGCGAAGAAAATTATGGATTCTATCCAGTTCATTTCAGTGCAGTCCTCTTCCTTTAAACCTAACTATGGGAATCCCATGATTGCAAGAAGCATATCAGTTTCCCCAACAAACATGGAAGTGAAAGAAACATACAACGTTTTGTTTCCATTCTCCGCAGAATAAACAGTGTTTATGAAACCCCTGAGTAGCAGCCTTTCATCGATTATGCTCGCAACATGTTGGAGAAAAGTACATGTTTGGTGCTACAGTATCGGGTCTTGGATGCAAAGCGGGAGGGCGCATTTCGGAAATGCGCCCTCTATGTTATTTATTTATTTTTAATCCCAAAAATGCAAAAAGCACTACACCAAATATGACATTCGGTGACAAAGCGAATCCGTCACTAATTGCCCTTTTTTCGTCACTAAATCTTTTAGTGACGTCGTCACATGGTCGTTGAAAAAGGGTCGTGGGCAAAGGGCCTCGTGACGGTTTTACTATTCATCCGT
>JAUOBV010444437.1:0-10322 GCA_032360425.1 Rubia occidens | reverse complement strand
CTTCAATTTTCACGTCGATTGTCGCCTCGTCTTCCACTCTTCTTCCAACGGTTAGTTTTAATCCCTTTATTTTTCTTATCCTAACCCCTAAAATTTTCCGATAAATTTGGTTTTAGTACTCAATGATTCTCATACAATCTGACAATCTCCTTTTCTTTTTTTGATTCAGATTCTTAATGCCCACTTCAACTTTTCAATTTTGATATTCAAGATTCAAGACCAAGAAAGGAGGTGACCGGTGAGGACCGAGGCCGTGAATTTAATCTGCCTAAAAAATTTAAAGGTTGGGAAGATGGTGTTTTCCTATTTTTTATCTGCAGTTTTGCGGCATCATGATTCATGGGTTAAGTTTTGTTAATGTTTTTATTGTTTTTAAAATACTGCAGCAAATTTTTTTTTTTTGAAAATGGGGATTCTAAAAATTTGTTATATTTTATAAGGTCCTTTGTAAAGTCAATATACATCTCATAGATTATTTGTGTTGGAAATTTGTGAACTAGTGTTACGAGAGAAAACTACCATGTTGGAACACACTGAATATTGGCTGAAATACAGAATATTGCGGCAGAATAATATTGCGATAGATTTATGGTAATTGGAGATTATGAAATATTATGTTAAGTCGTTATAAGCATTGTGATTTTATATTAAATCTCTACAATTATGGAATTGGAACTAGAAGAATATTATGGGATATTCAAGATAAGGAAAATCATTTATTTATGGGATTTGGATATGTTTCAGAAGCAGATATGGAATAGGAATATTATGGAGTATTCTGATCTGCATTGGACTATAAATGGTGAACATTATTCGGCTGCAAGATAACGATTTTAAAAGAAGAAAATCTGCACTTCAGATTTCTACCATTCGAAGAGTGTTTGCCTAGAGCCATATTGACCATGTTCTAACACACTAGACATGTGTACTAAAGAACGTATACCTTAATTCCTCAGGAGGAGGAGATCCAGCGTCGACTGATCAAGGTGGATCGGTAGCAAGGGGAGCTTGCAAAATCCACACATTATAATTAGAAGATAAGTATAGTTGTATGGTGTTCTTTGTACTGTATCTCTGATTAGTGGATTTATTCTGAACTGGGCCAGGCCCCGCAGACGTAGGTGGATTTCACCGAACTGCGTAACCAAGTCGTGTGTCTTGCGTGATTTATTTATTTTACGTACTTGGTTAGGACTATGTTGGAACATAGGCAGAACATAGATTTAATAGTTAAAGCTTAAGTGGTAAAACCAGTTTTTCAACTGCCTTACAATTTTCTAAATATTAGCAAAAACTTTGAATTACCTAATTAATGTGATGAGTTTTATAAATTCAATAGTTGTTGTTTTAAAATTTATTAAAATAAATAAAATGGCCATAAGATATTTATAAATGAATCCATAGTAATGTTAAGCTTTTCTTAAGTTAATATATTTGGAGGGTAAGTAAATCTAATGCTTTTATTTAAATTATCAAATTAATTATTATTGTGAAATAAATGTCAAACTCTGTAAAATGGAGAATCTCTCGAAGTTTGGGTAAAAAAATAATAGAGAATGAGTTATGAATCTTCATTTTAGAGAAATTTTTAAAGAATCTGTTGGACTTGCTCTAATTTGTTAATCAACACATCTAGCTCAAATTTAAAACACTAATTATTCAAATTCAACCCATCTAACCTCTTATAAAATCTTACGTGATTAACTAATTTTCTCTGCCACGAATTTTCCGTTCACTTATAGTCTTCATTTTCGCGTGATAGCATACTATTTCTTTTGTCACATAGAAATTTTCATATTTTCCTCTTTGATCCTCGATCAAAACTTTTGATTTTTTTTTACTGTTATTGGCAAAAAAAAGACTATAAAAGGTTAAATTTTACCCATAGTACAATTTTACAATCACATATTATACATTTGAATTTTTATAAGTTTAAAAATTGATATTGACCACTTATTTGTTAATCAACGCATCAAAAGAAAATTTGGAAGAGAACATAAAAATACGCTCCTAGAGGATTTCCCCCTAAAAAACCTAAAAGGAAACTCAAGCTGGGGGGACGCCGTCGGCGGAAAGCCAACGATCCACACCTTTTTTCATTCATGTATTTTTTAATATTTTCATAGTTGTAGATAGTAGATCTGGGGCTAGGGCAGCCAGTGCGTACTACCCGCCTTTCCCTAGCGAAGAACTCTACCCTCACCCAACGGAGACCAGATGGCGATGTCAACGATATGGGTCATGATGATGTTCCACCGAGATCTAAGACAAAGCGCAATCCGATCTACGTCTTTCATGCGAAACCAGGACAACTGCAGCGGCCTTAGATGCAGACGAAGAAGTTGGAGCTATGGGATAGGGCCACCGATAGACTACGACGGGTCATAGAGGCAGACAATTGACCCAGCAGTGGACATGCGTAGACCAGTTCAGCGGAAAAAACTTCGGCGGGAGTGGTCAGTAGATACCGGAAGATACCGATGGCCACAGGCAGTGGACGGCTGTAAACCACGGATACCAGTGATGGACAAACGTTACCACCGGTCTTCGGTGGCAAACGATCCCCTGTTATTTATGTTATTTTTTAGCTGCTACTTTTATTTTCATTCCTGTAGTAGATCTGAAGCTGGCAGACAATGGACCAACATATCAGAATCTTAACTAAAAGCTGAGTTACAAAGAATATCCACATATGCATCGATCGTCGTCGGCTCAAAGATGGATCACACCTTTGGTAGAGTAGGGTTGGACAAGACACCAAAGTGATAAGAACAAAGCAACTGCCCGTCCTCCCCTGAGATAGACCACGACATGGTCGGGAGAAGGTATAAATCCTAAGCAGAGAAGGACCATGATGCTGTTTAGTGGTGCGAGGTCAGCATACGGTGGTGGATTGCTACCGATGAGGTCAGCGACTCTTCTTGGGTTTTGTGAGGTGGAAGTTCTAGTGTTCTTCTGTATTGGTAATCGACAGAAATATCGCAGACGGTGGTAATAAACTGGGGTTAGATATGTCTAAAATAATGGGTTGGATGCGGGTTCGGTCTGATCGAACCGGGTCATTATATTGGCTGAACACACAGGCATGTTTTTTTCTTACTTTAGTAGGGGCTGAGATCATTGGGTTCGGGTGTTTTGGTCCTTTTGCTTATGTTTCAGGATCTTATAGATGTTTAACTTTAGATTAGTTCAATAAGGAAGACGAGCTTAAAAATTGTTCTTTTGTATACAACATTAGATTATGAAGTCTCTGCCACCTATGATTTTGCCGGTGACCTTTGAAATGGTAAAATCATGTTGGCTTCCAATCTACTCTCCAAAGATTTTGATTAGGAGAAATCTGAGTTAAAGTAGTTTAAACAACATAATTTTAGCGATATTCTCTAAGGTTAAAGATTAGATCAGTGGACTACGATCAATTTAGACATTTCAGGAAAGGCCGACATATCATGAATCTCCAAAGTGGTTCGGGTCATATATCTTCATGCTCATGAGATAAAAATGTCCAGTATAATGTGTGCTACTGTGATAGTTTGAGTCAGGACACCGGCTTGAGCTGATACATCTGTCTGGTGGGTTGAAGTCGAGACTGTTGGACGTAATCATGGTACAGGTGGACCCTTTCATCCTATGTAACACCTTCCATTTAGCCCCCAAGGCAAGTAGGACATTGTGTTATCGACCAGGCGCAACTCAGAATCCCCCTTGCATAATTTAAGGTCTTAAGTCTCTATATACCAGGTTGGCGCGGAACAACTCTTTATGCACCATGTTGGTGTTGGCGTGGAGTTCAAAATGGGAGACTCACTCCACTTGTGTGAGTTAGTGGGAATCTAACCCCACTTTTTAATAGATAGGAATCCTTAGCTTAGTGTTTTCTAGTTTATCAATTCAGAATAGAATAAATAGACTAGCATTTTTGGTTGTGCACACAACAAATCATGATTGTAACTAGAATTTGATAATTTAATGAGAAGGAGCCTACTATTATTCCAAAAAAAAAAAGACACATCAAATTTAATATACTAATTATGTAAAAATCAGCCCACCCAAGCTAATATAAAACACAAACTCTACATGATTAAATAATTCTCTCTGCCACAAATTCATCGTTCACTTATAGTCTTATTCTTCACACTCTTTTTCCTCCTTATTTGCATCCTCCTTCTCCAAAATCGTTCTTATTCTAGCGGCAAGCTCTACCTAATCGCTCTTCCGGTGACATTGCAAAGAAGTTCACCCACACTCTTCTCATACTTGACCCAAGGTCAACGTTGGAACAACAGAATGTCTGATGACTGGTTTGTGGTTGCAGTTGTATTCTCTAGGCCTCTCCTCCTCGGGATTTATTCCAGGAATCATGGTTTTGTCCTCGAACCTTTGCTCTTTCTTACTTTCGTCCATTTTTTCTACAATTTGAGCAATTTGAATTATTTTCCATTCCTTGACACAATGTCACTCACATTCTCCTTTAGATTTACCATTGTTTGGGAAGGCAACTTTCCAGAATCTCATGCCTCGAGTCTTGCTACTGCTTGAGCAATTTTGCTTACTTGAGTTTCAGGGTTTTGGAGGCTCACCTTCGTCTCCTTCTTGAGCCTAGTTTGGTTTTTAGAAAAGGATATTACCATTTACTCCAACGGCATATCTTTATTTAGAATTTAATTTTATTTAAAAGGTCTCAGATTGAATTGTCGTCCTGAATGCTATTGGAAAGCGTTGAGAGCATTCTGCGGATTTTCATACCATAAGTTAAGATTATTTCTCCATGGAGGTTATAATGAATGTATCATTGACCTTAAGGTTTTCTGTAAACAATTTGGAATTTTCCATGAGGTTCTAGAACTTCAGGGCATGCGTTTGTGGGATGAGTTGAATCACCACACACTTCACATGCGTGTACGAATTCCCAAACACTTACGATTTTGCCAAATGGTTCACCATCTCCTTCAAATCTGCCATATTTTTCTCTAATACTGATAGTGTGCTCAAAATAGAATTGATGTCTCGTGTATTGGCCTTCCAACCGAGTCACCTTGAGCCTTATGCCAATTCTAAGAGCATCTCGTATGCTTCTTCAAGTCTCTTGCCCAAAATACTACCTTCCCATGCGGCGTTTACAAAATGACGTTCATTCTCAAGTAAACCATTATGTAAATAGGGGAGTGGATCTTGATCTAAGTACCCATGATAGGGGTAACTCACACAGAGCATTTTGAAACGCTCGTAGTAGTCGAAGAGATTCTCTCCGAACTGTTGCTGATGCAACATTGAAACGCTCGTTGTAGTCGAGGCTTGAAATCTTCAAAAACCTTGTAATTTTTCCAAATCCTCGAATATCTTCAAATATTCATAAAATCTCCGTATTAAAGAATGATACCAATATGTGTGCAGATAAATACTCGAAACTATGCTACTAGATATGATATGATAATATAGACTCTTCGTTCGGTCAAGGCCGAAGATCGTCGCCCTTATCCTGGTTATTATGTCTTTGTTTGTAGTCTCTCCAACGTCGGTTTTTAATCCTATCTTGACCTTATTATTTCCCTACCCCTTCGCCTAGTTTTCTCTCTTTAACTATGAAGAATAGACATACTCCCAAAGAAACCATGGTTAATGCACTTTATAAATTTGAATTTGAATTGATAGAATTCTACATATCGTTACCACGATCCTTATGAAATTCACACCACTTGGATGAAGCCTTCCTCCAATGGAAAAGGGTCGACTCACATTCGGAATATTCGATCCTGATTTCCTCAAGGGGGGTATAGGATTCAAAGTAACGCTTCAGTGACTCCGATCCCTTATGCTGCTAGTCAAACCCGTCTCTTTAGTTAACCTTGCCATTTTCTCTCTTCCGCTTTGTCGCTTCATCAATATCTTGGCATATTTTTTCACCATAGGCGAGGGCTTGTGGGTGGTGGTCATCGTCTCTTCTACGAGCTTCTCATGCCACTTTTCATCAGTCATGCCATTTATGTAGCCCACGATTACCACCATAGCAGTAATTTCCATGACGTTCAAACTTCCATTCATGAGTCTTTGGTAGAAATATGCTGTTAGCCATTGGGTTTCTATGTAAGGTTTAACAGACCAGTTAAGGTTTTTGAAAACTTATTCTTTTGGTTGAAATGTTTCAGCAGTTGTCTACAAAAGTTGAAGTAGAAGGCGAACTGCCCTCTCATTAGAGACTGGAACCGTTGAAAGGATTCCATATAAGATAATATTCATAAAACTTACACATCAGGTACTATGGGATGTCTCGTAACTATATCAAGTTCTAGTACATCATCCGAAACTCTCTTGAATCAGTCTCTTCCTTGTAGGTGGAAAAGGATTATGGAACCTTTAGCTTGGAATCTATCGGTATGTGGAAATATGAGGTATAAACGACCAGGATGCACGCGCGATCGATCACTCCTCCTAATTATACGCTCTAGCTGCGTTAGATCACACTAACACTCTTATCATTGGTTGGCCTTCCCGATACGCTTCATTTTAACAATGTCTGGCCTTGGTGGACTGGGATGGGTTCACCAGGTGCGTAATTCCCTACGTGGCATAATCTGGGGATGATATCATTCAAGCTGAAGGATGTGGAGCCAGACTAACATGTGGATTTGGTACTGAATACTGTTGTGGAAACTTCTTTCACGGCTGACACGGTTATGATCCAACCTACATGTTAATAAAAACCCATAGAAGTCATTTCCAGGATAGGTGAGGGGTCTCGTAGAGAGCTGGGTCATCTGGTCCGGATATCCTCGATATCAGAGGTATCGTTGAGTTATTTGGGAACCCCATACTGATAGATGCATGTTGTGGGGATCATATCATCTGATGCGGTTGCTATGTGAAGCATGGAACTCCCCCATACACTGAAGGGTTATTGAATTGGACACCTATTATTGAGAATGCTTCAGACATACGGTTAACTCTGTTGTCACTATGATTTTGTGATGGACGAACCACATCTTCTGAGATTTGAGAGGCAGCTAGTTCTGCCGTACTTATAAACAAGGTTTCGTATGGTCATCATGAACTTCTTGAACTCTTTCGATCGTGTCTGAAGAAAAAACATGTCAATGTGTTTCCTCAGAATTATTTGACACCTTTTGTTGACAGTCAAGGTGTGCCACATTCGTGATGGTCTGGGTTTCTTTTCCAACCAGGACTGCATCGAAAGATGGAACTTCTCTGGCGGATGAGCCCTCCATCTACGGGGGATTTGAAATCTCTAAAGACAAATTTCCCTCAACGATGTGACATTAATCGCATGTGGCTGACCTTTGCATTAAGACCTGGTAAGGTTTATAGTTGTTGACAATTGAGTTCCATTGGGTGTGCCAATTGATTTGGGATATGCACGATTCTGGTAGCTAATCCTTGCTAAATAACTTCGAGCCTGCTAAACAAAACCCATGGGTACTGTTGGGAAGACTCTTCAATGCTAAAGTCATCACATAGATGTTTGCTCAAATTAATGAGAATGGAATGAATAAATTAGAGACAATTGATTGAATCATAATTCCTTAAATTTATTTCAAACATGAGAACCTTCGATGGTAGTGGACTTTGGCCCAACGATGACATCATGACCTAATAGTTTGAGCTATGGCCCATGATAATGGGTTCCGGCCTTGCCATCATCATCTTCCACAATAGAAAATCTAAAAGCTTACATCGCTACAAGAAACGTTTCTAGAATATCTCATAGTTAGTCATCTTATGACGGGGTATGCTTCTTTGTGGAATGAAGAGCTTATTTGCACCATTTTCATCAGGAAAAAGGCATTCTCATTTTATCCCTTGCAAGGAGTATTGATTCTCAACATCAGAAATGGTGGATATGGAAATCTATATTGGACGATAATACACAGAAAAATCATGTTACAATTTAGGTATTGATTCTTCAAACTTTTCCTATGTAGGAAACGTGGCGTCAAGTAGCTCAACCCCCTCACCACACTGGAAGATGATACGGACTTTAACAACACAACCAAAAATCAAAATATTTTATTTAGAGATTATGATAAATCAATTTTCAAAAAGCGCTACACTTACATTACAAACATATGCAAGCTGAATATCTTTGCTTAAATTTCTCCACAAAGGATTCTTCTCTTGAATACCTGTTCTTTAATTTCCTTTAGCACATAAAGTATGATTTGTGACCGATTTACATGAAAAGATCTTTAGATTCCAAAAACCAAATGCAAGTTTGTAGGTTCAAGATTTGATATTGGAAATAGAACCTCATGATATGGCAATGGCGGTTATGCTATTATCACAACATTGGCATCACGTCAATACAATTTGTCACGTGGAAAATAATGCGCTTTATTCACAACACAGTGTCATTTATGTCATAACTTGGAAAGGAAGAGTCTTGGTGAAATATCAAGCCAAGTGAGACGTAATTCAAGTACTCATTTAACAGTAAATGGATACACCTTTCTTTGATGCATCCATATCTTTTGATTGCATTTTTCTAGGTTGGTATACCCACAGACTAGTTGTAAGGAGAGTTTACAAACCATCTGCAGGGTGAAGCCCTCACACATAATTTATCGCCCCCGAATAAGTTTACTGGCATCCTTGCAAAAGGGCATACAAATCCATCACACTTAAGGAGATGCACATAATGTTATAATTGCCACTAAGAAACCATAATGAAGATTTATCTAATTTTAGCTCAATAATTGATAAAATAAGTAGTTTAGTTAAAACTAATCAATTCCCAAGTCAATATAGGTTTAGGAGATTGGAAAATATTATTGCTTATACAAAATTCAACGTGAATGCCAAAAATTCTCAACGGAGGACCAGTTTCTCGATTGGATAACAATGCGACAACGAACCAACTGTTAGTAATGTAAAATGGGTCTTTCAGGCCAAGATCAATTTTTGAAGAATAAAACTTGCCTTTTTTTACTATTTGTTCCACATTGAAAGTTTAGAGAAAGGGTGTCTAGTTTATATGTGGAAATGCTACTCTACTACTTGGAGTGATCAAGAGGAATAAAGACCCCTCGCAGGCACCGCTGCCACCGACTGACCGCACCACCTGTCCATGAAAATGTGAGCATGAGCTGGGTCAGGTCGGGCCTTGCGTCCATATTAATTTTTTGGTCTCGATTAGTTTGAGAGCCCAACATTATGTGCTCTGCAGATAATCAAACGTGTTTGAACAGGTCTTAAACAAAAAAAAAATCCAATTTTCACTCCCTACATTTCAAACGAGGCTAAACGAGTTTTAAAACTCCGAGTTAGTAAAAACCATTTAAAACTCTTTAGTCAAGTGTAGATGGTAAAATTGGTTTGATCTCTTCCGTCCAACGAGCTTCCAATTTTTCTCGGTCCATGACCATTCTGATTTTATGTCAGCTAAAGTGGGGAAAATAACTGTTTCACATTCAAAATTTTGAGCTCTGGCTGTTGGTTACTGCGCTTGTAAAAGGCGAGTTCATGAGCAACTCCAAAACAAAGAAATCAATCTTCTTCTCTTCTCTTTACTGCTTCAATTTTTTTTTATAGTTCTGAGCAAAATACTTACAATTTCCTCCTCCGCTGCTTGAGTGCACGAGCAAGGGAGGTTTTGTGGTACCTTGAGAAAAAAAATCTAGTGTTGAACCTTACACTACGGGTTAGGAAAATTTCATTTCAAAGACAATGATTTATCACACCCACACTTTTGATTTTCAAACAAAATCATTTTTTCTAAAATCCGTTTTCCAAAATCAACATATTTTCTGTACTTTCTATTTTCGAAAACCAGTGACCATACATTTCTTTAGGATCATTGTTACTCAAATTTTACCAAAAGTTTTTAAACACAATTATTTCTTGTTCTAAAATAATGTTTGGTCAAACAAGATTTTTGAATGAGCTTTCAAAAATACCTCCTCTGGATTGGGTTAACTACAAATGCAAGTCACAAAGAGCCTTGATTTATCTTGAGCAATTGGAAGTGAATTATGTTTTATTTACTGATCCTCCCAAAGTCACTAACCCTACTCCACCCACCAATCAAATAACACAAACTCCCCCGGTTTCTCTAAAGGAAACTACAGAGTAGATTCTCAAATATGAGAAATACAACAAAACTGCTAGGGGTTATCTTCTCAACAATATGACAAATCCCATATTTGACTTGTTCATCACCAACAAATATGCTAATTCAATACGGGAGATGTTGGAGAATAAATATGGTGTTGATGATGCAAGGAAGAAAAAGTATGTCGTTGGGAACTAGATCAAGTTCCAAATGGTGGACAACAAGCCCATTATTGACCAAGTACATGGGAACGAGAATA
>JAUOBV010444326.1:0-10323 GCA_032360425.1 Rubia occidens | reverse complement strand
ATTAATTCGAACCACCTTTAAAATAACTTGGGAGGGATTTTCGAACTTGGAAATGCTTCCGGACCTCAATCAAAGGCAATTCTGATGGAACCGCCTTATAACGCTGCCTTTAATATAGCTTTCTCCACTAGTGCCTCCTTTCCATCTCCTCTCCTCCGTATACTTCAGCTCACTCCTCTCCACCCCTCACCACCGCACGCACCTCCCCGTCAGCCCGTCGTCTCGCAGCTAAAATGTTTCTTTCGTTGCTTGCATCCATAAATTTGGTAGATTGTATTTGCATCTCGAATATGCAATTCTTGAATTTCCCTGAATGGCATTTGAAACAGAGGAGCGGCACAATAATAACGCAACGAGGCGATGCTAGCTATGGCTATGATTCAAGAAGATTTCGGTTACCTTATTGGAGTATGGTACAAGGGCATTTTTGGAGTACGACGGAGACCTGACTATGCACTTGACTAGCAACTATTTGAACAATTTTGATGGTATCACATGATTAACACATAAAAATTCAAACACGACATTATTTATTCGGTCACTATTCAAAGAATACCCACATAATAGCACTATAAGATTAGCGATGTTCTCCTTAACATCCAATAATTTCTTGCAGGACATGGGTTCAACCCATGCTTTGAACCACCTAGCCACTATGCCAAACAATTCATTAACATGGTAAGGCGATCGATCTGGTGAAAAGTAATGCATTTGTCATAGTCATATTAGCTTAAATAGTGGATTCCAATAAAGAATCGAAATAGTGATGCCTATGGATTGGATCATACCACCAGGATGTCTTTAGAGTCAAAATTGGTTGCCAACTTCTCTATCCATGGTATTACATAATACTCGCATCCCAAGGTACTGGATTGCATCTTGTGTTTCAACAAAAATAAGGAATTGATTAAGCAATTATTTTTTGGCAAACCGACTATAGTTCACTGAGAAATTAGGTCATTACCTTGAAGTTGGTTATTTTTCAAGTGTAATCCAGAGAGGGCTTAGTGTTTTCATTTTGCACTTCCATATGATATTTTTGGATAAGGTTGTGGTTGTACTAAAATAGGAACATAGTTGGACACTGACATAAGAACATTTGGAATTAAATATTTATATTGATATTAGAATTTGTGTACTTACCCGGAGACAACTTTGGAGCACATCTTATACTTTAGCGTAAAGCCACATGCATCGAGTCGATGGAGTAGACCTCATCTCGATTTTGAAAAATGAGAAGGAGCCAATGTTCACTAATTTGAATAGCAATTCAGTTAGGGCTACTTAACGTTTATGAAATTGAAATTAGAATTACGCCATCGAATTGAGTCATTTAGCCTATGTGATAGAGACCACATTGTTGGTGAGTCTGCATAGTGCTGAATATTAAGATTATCCTCCCCATAATGGTTAAATATTCTTTCGTGTGCAGTGTTCGCGGAAGACACAGACTTAATATTGTTGTTGTTGGCCTCCCTTATTTTTTGTGCTAAAACATACAAAGATAATTTGGTAGTTAGTGGTGGTCTTAAAAATAATTTTTCATGAAATTCTTACCAGGTCCAGAGGCCTATCTTCCAGGTATGGAGCTAAGCCATTCCCCACTCATTCCTTAAACTTTTTTCTGTAAGCAAGAATTCCCTTAAGGTCGACTATCTGGAATCTTTTTCCCCAAAGACCTCGTCTAGAAATTTTTTAGTGAGGTGAATATGGTCTCCATTACACATTTCGAGGAGGCAGTGGTATTGTCAATGCAATCCTGCTCAGGTCTATCTCGTACAATCCTTTTGTCCACAACCTGCGTAACCTACATGGAAATAGTAAATATCTCTTTTGTAAAATGTGTGACGTTACATTGAAATAGGTAATACCGACCTTTTTCAGCATCACGCCGATCAATGTTGTGCTTTCACTTCCAGATCTTCTAGTACGGGTTCAAAGTGACGATGATGCAGGTTTTGAAGAAGATGTATCCAACGAGGTTTCCTGAAAGTATTTAATATTGTTAGGAATAAGCTAGAAGTGAAAAATGTGACTTTAGTGCATATATAGTTTTACCTCGTTGTCAAACACTTCGAAAAAAAATTCTCTATTGGATTATCGCGAGCCTCGACTTGTGTAGCCCCTACATCGCTTACTTTTTCCCCCAACTCCGTCACATGGATGGGTTTTGCTTTTTTCACTAAAAGTGTTGGGCTGCATACCAATCAAACTCATCATCCAGTTGACAATGCTTCCCGTTGCCTCACCGACGTCATTGAAGCGATGGTTTGCTGATGGAAATCCTACCTTTGCATGTTTAACGGGCTCCTAAACTCAAACGCAGGCGATGGTTCTTTCTTGATGCTCCTTGAAGATTGTCCAAAATTTGCAAAACCCATCATGTCTAGCAAAAAGAATGCATTCATCGAATCATGAAATGGTTTTCTATCCCCCTCCCCTCTCTGGATATGACCTCCATAACTTATAAGACTTTGCTAGAACCTTTGTTTCCTTTGGGAAAAAAGGTTTTTCCGACAATGTCTATGTATCTACTTCTGAAAGTTAATTTCAATGCCTTTTGACCCATTTTCCTTGCTTTTGGTTGCCATGTCCTAAATTAATAAAATTCTTCATTGAGGAATTATCAAACACCTTCGTTGCCCAATTGAACTAACAATTCCCACACACAAAATGGACTGCCATAACTTCGCATGATGCGATACAAATCAACATACTTAGAGTCAAAATACATGTCTCCAAATGGAGAAGAAATGGTAGGCATAATAACAAGCACGACTCAGGAAATAACTCATATTCAATAAGAATCTCTAAGCTTTAACTACAAGTTATTTAACTTTCGAAGCCATCAAGAAAATGTAATGATTCGAGTATGGACTTAGCATTAACTTTTCAATATTGGATGAAATCCCAAGTGAGGACATTTAGAACGAAATGGTATGGTTGTAGAGGTAAAAGGGAAGTTAAAAAGGATGTGGGAGTTACACGAGATGGCTGGAATGCCGGCTCATTATACATATTGCATAGCATTGGTTAAAATATAGCACCATTTCTGGTTAAATAACCGGTGCTAGAAAACTTACCACACCATCATAACATTGTGTTGATGTAACTTTATTAGTATATGGGCTTACATAATCATCAATTCCCGAACATATTAGCAGCATATTTCCATTTACATCAATTTTTATTTCATAAACCGATTCAAGAAACCTCAATGCAGCATCAGATGGTTGGGTTAAGAGGTTAATTTTTTTTAAAAAAACCATGGTAGAAGCTCTAGCTTGAATAGACTTTAGTAGCAAAAAATCATGCAGTGGTTCGTGAAACAAAAATCGATACTATTCTTACAAATATAGTGTCATATGCCTACTCTAAACATCTAATCATTTTTGTAGTTTTGGATAAAAGCATTTGTGGAACAAAGTTACTCTGTTTCCAGTAGAAGAAAACATAGCACCGGGTAATATCTGCAAATAATTTTTACTAGCCTTTCGTACGCAACGTCGTGAGACTGATATAATTAAAATTAAATTTCATATATGTGGCTAAAAACCTTAACAAGATTATGCTACATGAACCATTCAATTCCTAAACTATTGTGTGCTATAATTTGTAGTTCAAAAATAATAGGGCACATAAAGTCTTCCAATGTCCGACACAATTTCACGCTTCTAACTATTGCTTTCGCTTAACATAATGTTAGCGCTTATGTTAGGTCAATGTCATAAACCCACAATTTATCTCTGTAAGAGTCTCTTATCGAGCCACCGCTAGTAATGTCCTCCAGGTTAGGGAATGCTAATGGAAAGTCGATAGTATCATTCAAGACTGGACAATCAATATCCTCATTAAAATGAAACTTATTCTCATGCAAGATGATTGACCATTTTTCATCATAAGGATCCTTAATGTAAAAAATCTTTTCGTTCTTGTGAAGCCATGGTGAAGTTTTCTTCCTCGTATTTCACATGGTTTAAGTCCACCGAAGTGAAACTCATAGGCAATTCTGTCATAAAGCCTCCACTGTTAGCCACCCATTTGAATTTAAAAACTAAAACCTTGAATTTCACATAATTTAGCTCCCATATTTCCTCAATGACTCCATAAAATTGCACCAATGCCACCATGGGATTTTTATCCCTCTTGCTAGACTGCCACAATGATTCCAATTCAATGTTTACTACACTATTTTATGTGATGATCTTTCCATCCTTTTCAACTGTAGAATGAAAATCCATTGATTTCATACACAATGCATCTATAGACAATGCAACCAAGCTTCCAAGTAAAGGATCAAAGATACACCTGCATGCCATCTACGTTACACTGTTGGTAAAAACAGTTGATAAACTTCGTTGAATGCTCCACCTTTACTTTGTTCGGCGCCCAGTCTGGATGTAGTTCCCCTATGAGTTCCATATGTTCATGGAAAAAAATCAGTCACTTTTCTACTATTATGGAGCACAAAAAATTAACTTTCATCATCTATGCATAGTAAGTTATGAACATTATTATTAGAGGGCAGAGCGCCATTCCTTCATCGAATATGATGATGTTTCGGAACTCTATTTGGTGTCTTACCGAGAAGATTATAAGTGTAGTATTTAGTAATTTCCTCAGTGACATACCTTCGGACAATGTTGGCATCTAGACGACTCCACTTATGAACATAACCCTTTTAAATGGCCATGTGCTGCTCAAAAGGAAACATCTAATACATTCCAACTAGACCACATAGTCTAATACACCTAACAAAATGTATGACCAAGTGCACCATGATGCCAAATAATTATGAGGGGGAGTACTTCTCTAACTGAAATAAAATTACTGTTGCCTCATTCTCAAGCTCACTAAGTTATTGTCGACTTATATTTTTTTGGAAAATAGATTTAAAGAAATAACACAACTGAGTCACACAAAATATGATATCCTCCTCCAAAATAGGCAAAAATTATTGCACGAGGATGTGATAATCATGTGACTTAAGGTCATTCGACCGCAATTCGTTGTTGACAAAATGACTAACATTCAAAGAGAAACCAGATGGAAACTTTATTCCTTGAATACACTCGCACACCGGTCTCCTCCCCTCAATTTACAATGTGTAATGGGCGGGTTAAAAGTACGTTCGTTTGTCTCTTACCTCCGAGGTTAGATCCGGCTTCATGCCAAACTCGATGAAATTCATTCTTGCATAAAAAATATCCTTTGTCTACTTGTTAATATTAATAATTGGTCCCATCAAAATTTAGCATGCATTCTTTTATATATGCATCACATCCAAATAATGATGTATATCCAAATTCTCCCAATAAGACAAATAAAAAATGGAGCATGCTTTTCCAAGGCCCTACAGCGCGTGGGTTATTCTTTAGTTTGTTTTTTTCCAAAAACAGTATTCTATGCATTCACCTTGTTATGAATGGCCACACCGGTCAATGGCTTCGGAACCATCACCTTTTCCTTGCCACCCACAAAATGCATCACATTCTCTCTAAATTTGTGCTTGGAAGGGACAAATTTTCAGTACCCAAGATATACTAATTTTCACATTTTTCAGTTGCTTCTGGTATGTATCCTTCTCACATATGGGACATGCCTTATGGCTCTTGACTACATATCCATAAAGATTACCATAGACTGGAAAATCATTCATCATGCAAAATAACATAACCTTCAAATTAAACTCAATATGTCGATAACCATCATATGTCATAACGCTAGAGGACCATATATTTCGCAGATATTCTATCAAGTCCCCCAAATAAGTATCGATGTCATTGTCAGACTTTTTTGGCCATGAAATCATTAACGTCATCATTACATTTTCCCATTTCATGTACAGGGAGGGGATTATATATTGCTAGCATAACAAGCCATGGACTATGTTTTGAAGACATGTCACCAAATTGATTCATACATCAGTGCAAAAAAAAGCCTAAAATTCCTAGGTTCGGCGGAAAACTCCGGGTACAAAACATCACATTTCTTTCATTTTTTTTCACATGTAGGATGTCGAACGATGACAACTAATCTTTATACCGTTTCATATTCTTGGTATCCTTAATATCACAAAACAACCTATTCGACATCAGAACATTGGAGATACAACATACATTTGGCGGTTCCTTTTTCTTAATCTTCACTTTCCCATCTTCACCCAAAATCTGATTATTTTTTCTTATACCTGAACGTATGACACACATGGCATTCCATCTCGTTCTCCAAATCACCCTTCTACTAAACACAATTATTATATTAACACGAGACAAAAAATCCTCATAGCATCATACAAGTTATACAGTAAACCATTCTCATCAATATATTTTCATTTAAAAATTTTAACAACTTAGTGTCACTCCACGGACATACTGCTTTCATATTGAGCACTTCCATTATAATGACATGAACGCATCCTTCTTCTTGCAACTAGGATACAAGGGATTATCTCTCTCCTAAAAAAGGATGCCAACACTTCGGCCTACCTTTGAATTCATCAAAAACCTCCTCACAAATGTCATTGAAATTTCCAGCTTCAAATATTCTCCATTACTACCCATTTCTACTTCCGAAGATCCCCCATGGAAAGCCCACACCAAGTAATCTTTCAAGAAACTTTTCTTGTACAAGTGAAATTTCAACAAGCCCATAACATTAGTACGCTTTCTATTTTTACAATGGCGACATGGGCATATGATTCTCTACTTATAACCAAAGGCATACACAAGAAACTCACCAACACATGCAGAAAATGTATTGCTTATCTTACTTACGTTACTGTGAACATGTTTACGCCTCTTTATCTCACATTATTGTTCTACACAATAAGAGGTTTACAAGTATTATAGACTATACCTTCTAAATTATTATGTAAAACGTCATTCCCAAATGGTCAAATGTGTTCATGTCAATCGTATATTATAACCATCAACAAGAAAATCACAACCTTAACCATTTTAGACATAACTTTTCCAACATCACCAATTGAACACAATGAGGGATATCCGTGCATTTCATTCAACACAAAATATTCTCAAAAGACAAAAAAAAACTTGGAACATAGTCACATAATCATTAATTTATTATTGATACAAAGATTAAAGAAACATATACCTCCTTTTATAGTCTTCATTGAAGTGCATTTAATTTATTCTTCCTCTATCAAAAGCCATTAATGAATCCAAACAAAAAAATCCCCTTTTTAACTGCTAAAACGTTGGATACGTGATCATGAAATGATCACATATCACTTTTTGATAAATAAACTGCGAATAAGCGTTGCAAGTCCACATCAATCGTAGTCCATGCAAAGATAACAACATAAACTATTACCTGTTCCAGGATGCCAATGCAAACACTAGCATCAGTTGTCACAAATTAGAAATATAACTGGTGCCAATTTATTGAAAATTGAATAGGATGCTCCCTTTGGCAATGGTTTTTCTAAAATGAGGTTCTATGATTTATCGAACATCCTCATCTAGTAGCTAATTTCAAGATACAAAGATATAAAATCGTTGTTAGTCCGCGACGACCAAAAACCATGGAAACATAGCATCTGAAAATATCAGGGATTTCATGGAAGCGTATACTAGAAGCGGTTTTTACTTATTTGTCCTAAAATCATTGCTTATTTCAAAATAAAGAACAAGAAATATGATGCAACGCTAATTTATGGGAAAAAAATGGTGCTACTTATTAAAGTTAGTATCAGATTTACATGTTAAGAATAAATAATTGTTGCTAGCTACAGAATTGCAGCTACAATGAAGTTGTTTGCATCGATGTCTTGTTCTCGGTCTACTTGTACAAATCTTGTGTTCGTAAATATATTTTTTGGTTTTATGTTCGGGTTTCCATTCATTTGGATCTGTCTGATCTCTATGTTTAAAGGTGTTTACAGTTTCTACATCACAGATCATGGTTGGATCAAGTGTTTTTACAGTGTGTAGACGATCCCCGTTTGGCGTAGTGATATTGATGTGTTATACGTTCATCTCTGCCATGTGGTCGTATTTTTCGCGGGAAGCGAGTTAATATCCTTGAGTGTGATGTTACAGTTCTATTAGATCTCTAATATGTAATAGTACAGACGATCAATCTGGTTGACATGTAATTTAGATATCCTTGTGGTAGGTTAGTTATTGTTAGAGGTTAGTTAGATTGAATGTTAGTTCCATTTGTTGCAATCGCTGCTGAGAGTTTTTCCATCATTTTTGAATGATTTTAAAATAATAATAATAATAATAATAATAATAATAAAGCATCCCCATATGATGTTAAAAACATATTGTCACCCTTATTGTATATTTATTTTCTTTCTTTTCCAAAATATTTTTTACTAGTACCTCATCTATTTTCTTAAAATTGACACACTTTTTATTTTTGTATGTTTTGTTTTGTGGTAGTAGGTGAATCATTTTCAACCACTCACCAAACTTTTAACTCTTCTCACTCAACATTTCAACTTTCAAAAATAACATCTAAAGTTAGGATGCCAAATACTCCCTCCCACTACTGGAAAATAGGTACATAAGCACCGGTATGCCGGTGCTGAGAGAGCAATACCGGTGCTAGGAATTTTATAGACACCGATAATCTGGTAAATGAATCAAAATACTGGTGCTTATGAATAAATCCAACACCGGTTCATTGAATACCGATACTAGATACCGGTGCCCTTGAAGAAAAAAATGTCTGAATTATATATTTTCCAACATTTGTTTTGGATGAATGACATATACCGGTGCTAATATCGGTGCCTATAACCGGATTAGTAATTTTGGCAGGTAAAATTTTGGTGATAAAATAACTAGCACCGGCATGTTGACAAACGACACTAGTAGCAGTACCGGTGCTTGATTCATAGTTTTTTTTTTTGAAAAATAGGTTTATGGTACTAGTTACAGTTGAAAATGGGTTTATGATATGAGTTACTCAAGAACATGTACTAGCGCTTTCCAACATTTCACCAAAAATAATATTTATTTAATATTTCGATATTTATGTATGAATAACAAAATTGTGTATTATGGAGCAATGGACACAGAGATAACAAAATTTTGGGCCATAGTGTAATTTTCCAAGGCCTTGTGGAAGTAATCAACGTTGACTACACACATACATGCCCAAATCACAAAGTCACAATTGTATATTATTGAATTACATTTTGGTGTCGCCAATTTCGTGATTCGACAATTCTAACTTTCTTGGAGGGACCTCAGTGTAAAAAGTAAAAACTTTACTAGTAACTCCAAATTAAAATCCGCTCAAACGTGATGCTACCCTATACACCCCCCACTTTATTTTTCCAAGTTTTTAACGGAATATTTACCAACAATAGGGCACAAGAACATATCTGTAATCCTTTCTGATTTTCCTTTTGTATTTCTAAGTAATCAACTCTAAGTTACTTTAGAACATGTACTAGTGCTTTCCAACATTTCACTGAATTTTTTTATTTAATATTTCTATATTTAGGTAAGAATAACAAAATCATGTATTTTAAAGCAATAAAAATTGGGGTAACACAATTTTGGGCCACAATGTAATTTTCTAAAACTGTGTAGAAGTAATCAATGTGGACTTTTGAGGCTCTTCCTTCACCAATACATGCCCAAATTGCAAAGTTGCAATCTTATATTATTGAATTGCAATTTGGTGTCGCCGATTTCATGATTCGAAAATTCCAACTTTTTTGGAGGGACCTAAGATCAAAAGGTAAAATTTTTACTTGTAACTCCAAATTGAAATCCGATCGAACGTGATGCTACCCTATACTCCCCATTGTATTTTCCAAGTCCGTAACTAAATATTTATCAACAATCGGGCACATGAACACATCTATAATCCTTTCCGATTTTCCTTTCTTACTTCTAAGTAATCAACACTAAGTTATTATAGAACATGTACTAGCGCTTTTTAACATTTCATTAAAAATTATTTATTTTCTATTTCTATATATATGCAAGAATAACGAAAATCGTTTATTCTGGAGAGAAGGATAATGTCGTAACAAATTTTTGGGCCATATCGTAATTGTCCATAAATATGTTAGATGATCTTCTGTTAACCCATTGTAGCTTGAATTTCGATGATGCAGTCATCTCTTATTTAATTACGATATGGTGTCTTCAATTTTGTGATTCGCAGCCTCCAAATTTATTCTATGGACCTAGTAGTAAAATTTTAAAAAGTTAACTTAGATATCAAATAATACTAGCACCGACATTGTTTTTCATTCATACTAGTGCTATATTATGGAGGGAAAATGAATTTCCTAAATTTTCATTCAAAAATTTGGAGGGATTGTTTACAATT
>JAUOBV010444217.1:0-10323 GCA_032360425.1 Rubia occidens | reverse complement strand
GCACCCGATCAAGACCTGAGACCCGAAGACAAAACACTTTTCCGACTTATACCGACCCGATTGGGTCTCACTCGTACCCGACCGAAGAGACCCGTTTGCCAGGTCTACACACCATGACCACCACCTGCCACTACCTCTGTCGCCGCTAAAAGTGCGTTCTTCTTCTTCTTCAGCTCTATCTTCAACGGCAGCACCGCCGCCGATCGCCGCCACCGACCGCAACTACAAACTAACATAAACCAACAGACCGTCACTTAACGGAAAATTCCCAGATCCAAGTTAAACCAATATCTAATTACTAGCCACTACAAACCACCCCC
Organism: Rubia occidens; assembly: GCA_032360425.1. Taxonomy (NCBI): domain Eukaryota; kingdom Viridiplantae; phylum Streptophyta; class Magnoliopsida; order Gentianales; family Rubiaceae; genus Rubia; species Rubia occidens. The sequence continues at coordinate 10,003 of JAUOBV010444217.1, read as the reverse complement.
AATCTCTCTCCGAAAATCCCAACTTCTCCAAAAACCCCAACTTCGAGTGCCGCCGAGTCTCCGCCGTCATCCCTTCGAAAACACCAACTTCAAGTGCCGCTGAGTCTCCACCGCCTATCCACTGCCGAGCCTAAGCCGAGCCTCCACCGAGCGTAACTGTCTATCCATCACCACAACACACAGGTTAAATCGGGTTTCCAAAAAAAAACATTCACATCCCTAGCCCCTCTTCCGCCAATAGCCCTAGCTCCTCCTCCATCGCCCAGAACTCCGCCACCGCCGAGCGTCACCAAGTGCCGCCATTGCCGAGTGCCGTAATCGCCACCTCTGCAAATCCCCTCCCTCGTGCTGGTGCTCCACCAGAGGGAGTAATAATTTTAATAAAGTCGTGTTGGGCTGTCTGCGGTCGCTCAGTTCGATAGCCAACTCTAGTTCCATATATATAGGAAAAATATTTATACGGATGATCCCGACAAAGGCGATATCATGCATCCAATCAATACAATTTACTTAACGTAAATAATTTATTTACTATTCCTTTTAACCATCTTATATCGCTGTGATAGGTCAATAACTGTCATGTACAATTTACTATAACGTAATTAATATATTTACTATCTTTCTAACCACCCTTTATCGTTATGATTTTGACTACTTTCTTTCCTCATTCGGTCACATTATACCAATCTCCATTGTCCCATCCCGTTTATACACCACCACCCTCCGTCACATTCCTCTCAATACTGGCCTAATTATTTGTGCCTTCCTACTCCATCTAATCCTTCTGTTCAACACATAGACTTGCTCGTACCTATATACATATATTTTCTCTGTCCCATCATAAATCACACACTTACTATTTAACAGTCAATACAATCAAATTTTGACCACGCATTTGAATAAATATATAAACAATAATATTATCGTATGCAATAGTGTTAGATTCGTCATAATACGTAATTTTTAAATATCAACTTTTTATTTGTCATTATTATAGGTAGTTAAATATATTAATGGTCAAACATGTTTCTTGAAAACAATAAAAAGAATTATGTGCAGGCTATGTTGAGACGGAGGAAGTAGAACTAGTCCACATATATTGTTGTTTGTTGTATTCTCACAATTTAGCTTAGCGAGTGATACTCTCTCCGATATTTTTATATTGACACCTTTATCTTTTCACGATGTTTATTCATTGGCACGTTCCTCTTATGATAACTTCTAGATTGTTTTAATTCACTCAATTTATTTTTTATATTCCCAATTTAACCTCTATTGCTCATTTCACTTTTTTTTTTTAAATGTGTCATTTAGAAGAGGCCAATTATTAGAAGATCAAAGGAAGTACAATTCTTTTAGCATTTTTTTAAATCATAGATGATTGGGAAAATGCCCAACAAGGATTACAATAAGTGAAATTTACATCCAACTTAACTATTCTCTAACAATAATTAATCTAGCGAAATTACATGTCAACCAAATCGATCTCTATACTGTTAAAAATTAAAGATCCAATAAAAGCTGTAATTTCACCATCGGGATGTTAACTTATTTTCACGAAATTCATGACCACTTGAAAGGAGAGGAGTGTATCACGCGTAAATATCACTACGCCAACACATGGATTTTCAAGAACTATAACACCACTTGATCAAAAATACGAATTTTGTTGTCCAAATTATAAATACCTTGAAAAAACAAATCGATCCATCAAAATAAATAGAACTCGTAATATAAAAATACGAATGAAATCACAAATACAAGATTTGTACAAAAAGATCAGACAAAATACATTAATTTGAACAATCAGATCGAGTAATTATCATGAACACACCTAAACTATCATGGCAAAAACAATAGTAATGTATAAAAATAAATTCACAAATATTCAATAATTTGAACATTTAAAGAATAATAATTTTAAAAAATTACTATTTCCCAATCTCCCCCAATTCAAACAAATGGAAATAGGGTAGGAATTTCGAGAAAGCAGGGAGATAACCCTAAAGTTCATCTCTCGTGTCACACCAACTCCACCGTTTTTTTGCCAATATATGACTCCTTCGCCGAGTTGAAATTATATTTCCAATTGATACATTCTCGTTGTTGTATTTTAAAAAAACGAATACTCTCTCAGTCGCAGTCTAAATTACACATTTACTTTTTTGACACCATTGTCTATTAAATTTTGATCATATATTTGAATAGATATATGAGCAATAATATATGCATATGTGATATTGTTCAATTCGTCGTAACAAATAGTTTCGAAATATCAACCTTTTCATTTACCGTTATTATATGTACATGAATATATTAACGGTGAAACATGTTTCTTTAATAACATGATAAAAGCAAATGTGTAATTTAAGGTGGGACAGAGCGAGTAATAGTATTTTAAACATCGATTTTAATGAATTTCATGAGTAAAGTGCTTAGATGACCCCCTGTTTTTTGGAAAGTGCAAATATAACCCTCAGTTTTTCAAAAGTGCTAATACACCCAAAGATATTTTCAAAAGTGCTAATATACCCATGGACGATGTAAACAATATCAAATGTGAATGAATGTATGAATGTATGATTAATCTCTCAAACCATCAAAGTGTATGAATGTAAACGACATCAAATGTGAATAGAAACCATATTATTCATTTCGCAAATGTAAAAATATTCAATAATAATTATCAACTCGTGCGGATTCTAAATGAAATGGCCAATCAATAAACAGGTGAGTTTGGGTGGCAGTGAGCGGTAGGTCGGGATGGGCTGGCGGAGGGCGGAGGATGGAGACATCAGACACATGGGATTCGGTAGTTATGCGACCACCCTAGCCCCAACATCCCGACACACACTTACCTATTCTCACCTGTTAGTCAAAACGCTTTGTTGTAATAACTTGACAATCTGCACTAATTCTATTTAATTATTTTTTATGTTCGTTTCATGCATGTTTTATTCCATGTACATGTACACTACCGTATGCGTCGACGTACAAAACATTGTTGCGTATACTGACCATTCTCCAACTTGCTCTGTCGTCTCTCCACTTTTACCATTATTTTAGTGTCTTGAGTGCATAGGAGGAAAAAAAGAGGTACTCGGGTATAAGTTTACATATTTTGGCCAGCCATGGGTATATTAGTACTTTTGAAAATATCCATGGGTATGTTAGCACTTTTGAAAAACCGAGGGTTATATTTGCACTTTTCAAATAATTGGGGGTCATATAAGCACTTTACTCAATTATCTAAGTGTTATATTAGCACTTACGTCAAGTACGTAAGGTTATATTGGTATATATCCCAATATACTTTTATTTCGAATTAGATTTAAACTGGCACCATTATAGTATCAGTGTTTTCGGACTTCACTGGTGAGAGCAACATTTGGTTTTAAATGTGTTTCCCAACTTGGGTGAAAGTGCTAAAATAGCCCTATCTTTTGACTGAAAGTGTCAATATAACCCTACAATTTCAGAAAGTGTCAATATAACCCTACAATTTCAGAAAGTGTCAATCTAACCTTTGACTGTGCTAACTTTTTAGTCAACGCTAGTTTGACAAGATTCCAGTAAAAAGATAATTTTGCCCTTGACTTTTAAAAAAAAAATTAAAAAGAGGAAATCCTTCTTCCCCTTTGTCTTTCCCCCTTTCTTTCTCATCCAAAACCCTTTTCTTTCCCCATTTTTCCCGTCTTCCCCCATCGGTAGGGACACCGTCAGTTGCGGCACCATTTGTAGGGGTACCATCAGTAGCGGTAGTAGGTGCAAAGGTCTCGGGGTGGGTTCGAGGGTGGTAGGGAGTGGTATCGAGAGTGGTAGAGGTGGTTTTGCGGTAGTGGGTGGGTTTGTGGGTGGTGGGCGGTAATTGTGCGTTGGTGGGGGTGGTGAATTGAGGGTGGTGGGGTGGTTGTGTGGTAATGAGGGTGGTGGGGGGTTTTGAATCTAGTTCCGGGTAGGGTTTTCTTTCGCACCCGTTGGAAGTTCAGAGTTTGATGGACGGTGGAGGAAGTCAGTCGGATGTGCCGGTAGCAATATCTGAATCTGACGGTGGAGAAAATGCCCAATGAGGGGACACAAATCCAAGGAGGCTAGTGATTGTCGTCACTCCGACGAGCGTGAATGGTAGGGTTCGTGGGTTGCGGATTCAGAGAATGGAAAACACATTGAATTTGGTGGCGCCACTGCTTTTGTGGGTGGTGGTGGAGCAGCGGAGGATAGAAAATGCATAAAGAGGAAGTATAATTTGAGGAGTTAAAGGTACATGCTCAGCGGTGACGTGCCGCTGAGCGAGGCGGTAAGAGAAGCGTTTGTGGAGAAGTTTCCAGCAGTGGATGTGTTGGTGGGGTATGCAATGACTGAGTCAAATAATGCCTGAAGGTCGACGGACTCGGTGGTGACGAGTGGCTTGGTGGTGGCGTGGAGATTCTGAAGCTGAATTTCTCATAAAATGATAATTTACAAGGGCAAAGTGTCAATATAGCACTACCTTCTTGGCATAAGTGCCAATATAACCCCAGATAACTTTTAGTGCAAAAATAATCCTAACTAGTTAATATAAGTGCCAATATAACCCTTAGACCCCATTTCCAGCGTTCCCTCCATTTTCTGGCATTGATTGTATGTAAAATGTCCAAAATACCCTTAGTGTTAAAATATGAATTTGAGTTCGCCGGACCACCACCGGCCGCCGCTAAACGCCGATAGGGTTATATTAGCACATTCTTAAAACTAATTGGGTTATATCAGCACATTATTAAAACTTATAGAGTTATATCAGCACATTCGTAAAAGGGTAAAATTGAATTTTCCATCAAATCTGACCTTCAGATGTCGGGTTATATTGGCACTTACACCTCCACTTAGTACCAATTGGTTTTAAGATGGAATCCCAAGATATCTTAAAATTTAACTAATCATACTCTATGATTGTATCGATGAGACTACTATAATTGGATAAGAGTATGATTTTATTATTTCCGGAAAAAATGTTTTAAAGGAAGAAACTTTGGCTCTTTAGGCAGGGTAGCTTAGCTTACTATAAGATTTTGGATTATTTTTGTTTCAAAAGGAAGTTCTCCATCCGTTTCACGACACGCTTTTCTGTTATAACAGTTTTTTAAAATATTGATAGACTGTTACTTTTGAATTTTTTTCTTGAATTTTATAAATCCAAATTTTCTTTCCAAGTCTTTCATTCATTCCATTTTTTAAATAAATCCAAATACTCCATCTGTTTTGTTATTTATGTCACACTTACTATAAATGGATTTTTTCTTTTATTTGACACTTTTTTTCATTTTTGGAAAGATTCTTTCAATTTCATCCACTCATTCTACTTTTTTACTTTTTACATTCAATTCCATCTATTCATTTTCTTTATCTAAATTCAAGCACCTAAACTCATTGTGCCGTAAATAGAAAAAGAGGAGTACTTAAAATAGGTTTGGAGTACTATAAGAAATAGGGAGTATTAAAGTCTCAGTGCCACCCGGACACTCTTAAAACAACCCATGTGTAGTCAACCCCCCCCTATGTGGCATTATTTGGCTGGTTGGTTCTTACCAACAGCAGCGGCCATCCCCAATTTTTTTTATATTAAACTCAAATTCCCAATTCCCAATTTTTGGTCAGCTAATCAAGAGCTGCCACTTGTGAGGGGGGTCGTCCAGCCTGGGGGTCGAAAAATAATTCTCCATTAAATTTAGCTGTCATTAACTTAACTAGTGGCAAGCCTCAAGGGAGAATTATAAATCAACCCCCAGGGTTGTCGACCCTGGGGAAGTGGGTGCCTCTCATAGGCTATCCACTCTAATAAAGCTTTGTTTTTAATGTCTTTAGAGTATTGTGCATTATTAAATGAATGGGGGGCTGTTTTTAGGCAAGGGGGTCGACGACCGTGGGGGTTGTTTTAGAAGGGTCCAGGGTCAAGTGTAGTCTTCCATCGATAATGACGTGCAAATATTGTAGGGGTAGCCCTTTTGCTCGAATTCCCAGATGTTGGGACCTACTTGAAACTTTACTGGTTTCGTATCTGGGCGCAGCGCTAATTGTGCGACACAAGTACGTTTTTACGCTTGCTATAGTATATTTATTCGAATGGTTTATGCTATATTTTCCTCTAAAAATAATATTCTTTCAATTTTCTTTATAAAATTATTTCTAAAACTTTTTAAATATTTCTTATATCATAAAATTATCTCAATTATGTTTTAGCTCAAAATTTTAATTTAGTAATTAATAAAAAAATATCATGTGAGATATTGTTAGACTAATTATATTGTTAGATTAATTATATTACACTATTTTTAAATTTATTATTTTATTGAAAAATAATTTCATAACTAAAATATACTCATTCCATATGTAATTAATTATAATTAATTTACAGAAAAGAATTATATATTAAATAAAATATTAATTACATGTAATTTAATTATTAATAGTGTATAAAAAACAAAAAAGAAGAAGTAAAGAAGTATTGCAAACAAAAGAAAAGAAGTAAAGAATCCAACAAAAGCGGGAAAGAAGGCTGGAGAAGTAAACAAATAATTCTATATAGCGCAGCTACAGAACACGTCAAATATACCGTGTTTCTGTAGCATACGCAACTTTGAAACGGTATTTTACCGTACCGTTGGAATGGCTTTTTTATGAAAATCCAACGTGGAACGGAAAGTTACCGGTCCATTGGAGATGCTCTAACAATAGAGCACGTGAATTGGGTCCTTGAAGTAACCCTTTGGCAATTAACTTGTAAGCAGCTTCCGTCAAATGTCACAACTAAATGTTCAATTATTTTCATATACAGCTAAAAATAGTTGAATATAAAAATAATTGAAGATAATAAATACTTCTACTTTTGTGACACTATTACAACTAAATAATTAACTTGTAAACTCTATTTTCCAATACGGCTAAAAAATCAAAAACCCTAACTTCACATATACAAAATAGAAGTTAAAAGGGCTATTACCATGAAGAAACTAAAACCCCTAAATTAACCTACACAGGAATTGGAAAACAAGGAATGGAAAGGATAAACAAATCTAACCTTAAATGAAGAGGCGTGGAGGGAAAGGAGGAATAGGAAGAAGATGCGTAGCAATAAGAGAAAAAAGCAGCATCCGACCCCAGCAGTTGTTGGCCACCGGAGTAGAAAGTGAGAGACCTTCACAAGGGTGGAAGGAAAATAGGAAGAAGAATTACAGGTTTAGCAGAGGAACCGGTCACCGCTGAATTGTTCTGTACCTGCAGTAGGCGGTGAGAAAACTGGAAATTGAAAGGAAAGCGGAGTGGAGAAAGCAGACAAGAGAAGTGACGACACTAAAGAGAATACGAGCTACTGTACCTAAACCGCTGCACAAGTTATTTAGTACACTTTTATATAGTAATAGATGTATTTATCATAATTTAAAAAGACGGATCGAAACTTGTTTAAAAACCTCTTTAATGAGAAAAAAAAATCTACTAAACAATTGTGGTTTTAGAAAAGGGCATTCGATTCCAATAAATGATTTCGAATCGGATTGTAGTCAGAAAAAAAAATACACAATATCATTTTTAAAAATGTCAAATATTTCTTATATTATACATTTTGAAGCTACACCAATAGGATCGCATATTGTATTTAATTAATGGGGATTGATGGAGGAGTGGAATCGGGTCCTTGAAGTAACCCTTTGGCAATAAACTTGTAGGCAGCTTGGGTCAAGTGTAAACCATCCCAACAAACGTGCAACTTAGGGTCAATGCATCTGGTTGATGGTTCGTAACCACAAGCAAGAGAAGGATTGTTGTTGCATGGTCCTCCACCCCCACAACAAGCCGAAAGGGCTCCTTCGAATCCGGCATCAACATCGATTTAGACCAAACTCTATGATTTATTGTGCCCATTAAATTTTAGAATTTTGCTTTTGTAATTGTCATTATCCTTATTTTTATGCATTATTTATTGATTAATATATAGATATTCAACTAATTTGACACTACTGACTGTGACCAAGGCTAATTTATACAACAATTTGAAAGTATTGCTTTAGATGACTAAAACACTAAATTTGACCTATTAATTGCAACACTTTTATAAGTATTTTTTTAGACGATGTTCCATTAGGTCTAATGCAAAACGTTTCAAGATTTGGATAACATTTTAAAAGATTTAAGTAACATTTTATAAGGTCTGAATTGTAACATTTTAATAAGTGTTTGTAGAAAAGTGTTACGATAACTCTAATCTGTAATTGTGTCGCAACAATAGAAGTGTTTATTATCTTCAGTTATTTTCATAGTCAACTGTTTTTTCTTCTTCTTCTAAGACCCTAGTTAAAATTTAAATCCTAATTAATCCGAGCCATATTTACTCTAACAACAACATGCACTCAATTTCACTTGCAAGAAACATTGGAAAATGATAATTAAAGGGCAATAAACGAGTAGTACCATATTTATACAGTAATGGGACTCTTTACTGACTTAGCTTTCGGAGGATTTACCCCTGAGATCCCCAGGGTTGGTTTTCTTGCAGGCTACGAACGAGGAGCTCGAGCGTGCTGTTCGGTTTCGAGACACATCAAGTAGAATTAAGAAATTTATTGTAAGACAGACTAAAATAAAAATAAAAAGTTTATTGAGGCATGGACTGAATAAATAATAACACAAAGTATTTTATAGGTGTATCCCTAATGGATATGTCTCCATGATTGAGATTTTTTTAATAAGGTTTATGCATGATGAGTAATTCTCCATGATTGAGTTTTGAAGTGGGCTTTAGGTACTTTTTTGGAAGAGGGAAATTCTCTAAATGGTGGTTAGAAAGGAATTTTTTAGTGAGAAAGTAGGCAAAAGGAAAGGCCTTTCAAAAAAGTGGAAGGAGAAAAGGTAACATGTGTTTCATAAAGCATCTATGGCCTCTACCCGGTAATTTGAGAGAGACATCCACTTCCTCCCTCTACATTTACTATGAAATCTCCCCAGCCATGTAATTGCACGCTGATTAGTCTCGGACCCAGTCATGCAACTGCATGCTAATTAGTCTCGGACTCTCTCCGTCCCACCAGTTTTGGTCAATTTAATTTTTCTAAGTCAAACTCGATAAACTTTAATCTTATATATTTTCTAAATATAAAATTAATCTATTCATAATACATAAAAAGTGAGATATTGTTAAATTCATCCTACCATTTATTTTCTAATTATCATCTTTTATGTGAAATTGTTATATGTAATTAGAAATATTGACGGTCAATCATGATTATTGAAAACCGTAAAAAGTAAATATATCAGGAATAGAGGGAGTAATTTTCTAAAAATTAATACCTTAAAGAAGTTCTGACGGGGACTGAAAAATAATTTTAAAAACCTTATCCTCCTTTGAAAATTGCTGGCGGGGCTGGAGCCCCGTGTCCCTCCACCCATTTAATAACAGAAAGTATTTTGCAGTGAACGGAAATTTCACTATATTCCGTTTCACAGTATTGCATTAAATTTAGTGGCCAGGGTCAAGTGTAGTCTTCCATCAACAATGACGTGCAAATATTACTGGGGTAGCCCTTTTGCTCGAATTCCCGGATGTTGGGACCTACTTGAAACTGTGCTGTTTCGTCTCTGGGCACAGCGCAAATTGTGCGACACAAGTAACATTTCTCTCGCCATGATCACTATTCTCTAATCACTACACATGATACACCCACGTTGTATCTAGTTGGTTGGGAATGTGGTACATTAGGGGGAACTCCGAGTTCGAATCTCGGTTGCAGCTGTGTGGGGAATTTTGGGCCATTTTGGGGTTATACTCCAAGGGGTACTCATGGTCCCTAGTATGCACCGAACGGGCTCGCCACATGGTCCTGGTGACTGACTACCGTGGCTTAATGTTGGAAAAAATAAGTTGAATTCGTCAACTTTGGGCTCAATTTTGAGTAGGACCGAATTGAGTTGGGTCCGGTAGATGACATTTTTGGATTCTACGTTGCGAGTACTATAAAATCGGTTACTCGAACAC
>JAUOBV010444000.1:0-17621 GCA_032360425.1 Rubia occidens | reverse complement strand
AATAATTTCTTTTTGTGAAATTGTGCACCTTTTATGATTCTTTCACCCACGTTTAATTATCTTTTATTTGATTATTTTGTCATTTGAAGTCTTCTCCTCTCCTCTTCTCCCTAATTTTATCAATCCCGTTCTCAGTGCCCTTCACAAATTGGTAGTTCATCCCAATCTTTGTTGAATTCGTCAAATAGTAAGGCTTGAACATGTTGAAGACGCCCATTTGAAGGTACATTTTGATTTTTTTATTAGGTTTAAGTTTGTTAAAAAAATTTGTGAAATGCATTTTATTTTGTAGAATTTTGATCCGTATAACGAAAATCGATAATTAAATTTATTTCCCTTGTTTATAGGCATTTTTTATATTTTTTTATTTAACTTTGGGGTTAAACGAGAGTGGAGACAAAATTTGAATGCACCAGCCGGGAATCGAACCCCGGTCCGTACCGTGGCAGGGTACTATTCAACCACTGGACCAGTGGTGCTGGTTTGAATATTAATTTTATAGGAATTATTAATTTTATTTTGGGGTAACTTGATTCTGTGTTTGAATATATAAGGCAAGATTCGAATTGATTGATGAAAATGAGTATAATTTGTTGTGCTAGCTATGATTTGGATTTTTTGTTGTTTTGGGGATGATTATTCAAATTGATAGGTTAAAAATGGGTTATTTCACATGTGTATTGAAAAAATGTGATTGTGTCACCTGAGATTTGATTCTATACCACTAAATATACGCACATGACAATTCAAATTATGGTTTCTATTTGTATGTATGCACAACTCAAATTGATGGGTAAAAATGAGGTGTAACGATCAACATAATTTTCCATTTGATTTAATGGTGTCATGAATTATGTGTGTTAAGAATTTTAATATGAACTTAGATACATGAATACAATTATATTGATAGATGTTATTCTGCGCCATATCTATAAATAGATATGTAAATATTTGGAATTAATGTGATGTGATAAGGATATGTTAGTATGAATTAATAAAAAAAAGGTGGTAGAAATACACAATTCACACAATTGGCGCCATTACACAAGGTTGGCAAGCTCGTTTCTGCCTTTGAGTTTAGTCTATGCACAACTTCTTCACTTCACACAAAAACATTGCCTCAAAATCTTAAAATATATCACCATCGAAGATACGTCGTATGCAAGAAAACTACCCTTTATTGCACACTTTGTTTTTATCTCTCCGGGCTTATGTAGTTGCTTCTCCCTTAGTTTAGCTATTGTTGTTCTATATCATTGATGTTTTGGTGTTTTTCTTAACTTCGATGTGAAAAATGTAGGATAAGGGGTCAAGTGTAAACAAAGATGGACAAAGCAAGGAAATTTATGAGGGACAGGGGAAGAAAGAGGAAGAGGAATAAGGATTCTGAATATGTTTTGAGTAGTGAGGATACTGAGACCAAAAGTTATGAAAGAGGGAGGTCTCAAAGTCTAGATATGAGTGCGGATACTTCTTTAAGTGGGAGAACTCTGAGTGAAACTGAAAGCAACATGGTGAGAAAGAGAGTTGAGATATGGAAGAGAAGATAGGCCTTCGATAAGGATCAGCCGAGCTCTAGCAAAGGACTGAATCGAGCTGGTGGGAAAACACTTAGTGGTAGTCTCTTCTCACTATATTTTTTCTGGTTTCTTTTGTTGATGCAAGTTTTTTAGTTTATTTTTCATGCCTCCATAAGTTTTTGGTTTCCGCTGCAGTAACTTTTGCCCCCATAAGGCCATAACTGTAGTAGTAGTACCCTACTATTTAATGATTCATGGCAGTAATTCCGTCGGTAACTTTTGAGAATCAGTTTGAATACTTTTTGCTGAATCTTCTCCTTATCTATAACAAGTGATTACTATTATTTCTTTTGGTTTCTGCTGTTTATGCAAGTTCTGGATTTTATTCGTCATGCCATGTTGAGTTCATTACTATATAAAATTGCTTGACATTTGACATAGTTTCTGCAAACCTTGTTGCTTTTGAGGCTTGCCATGGTTTTTGACATTGATTTAGTTCACAATCAGCAAGAGTGACTGGTTACACTATGTATTATATATGTGATATGTGTAAATACTAAGATCTTAACACTGGTATACAATGAGACTTTCATTAATCTGGGTTCATATCATATGGTGAGTCACGGTAGTGGATCTTACTTCTGCATAGAGAGTGGGGATTCTCTGTATGTAAAAGTGAAATGCTTGCAGCTAGTGGTAACAGTTGAGGCAGGCGCAGGGAGATCCCAATGGGTAATGGTGCTAGATCAAGGGATCTTAGTCTGAAGGAAGGGCTGGGAATGCTATAACTGTAGTCCCAGAGCCTAGTAAATCAGAGTGGATAGGGGACCGAGTAAAAGAAGCTGTCCAGCTAGAAAAATCTACTCAATCTACTGGTATAGTATTTCTTCTACTGACTTTATGAACCTGTCAAAATTTTATGTTATTACAATGTAATTTGTGTTGTAAATCTTGTGTTTTAAATTAGTTAAACATTTTCAAGATTTTTTTTCAGATGCAACATTGTCAAGAAGTTTCCACAGGTGAAGGGATCACGTCTATATCCCATTTCACACGTTTCTTCACTTACTCATGTAATTTGAAAAGTCACTGTGACTTGTGCTTGCGAAACATGAGTTGTCTATTGTTGTTTGCTCAAGTAAATGATCAATTTTTTTTAGAGAAAATAATATGATCAATGGGTGAAGTTTAAAAGGTAAAATGATAATTAAACTTTACTTTGGGCATATTTTAATGTTTAACCACTTGATTGCAAATGGAAATGTCATCGTCATTTGTCAATTTCCTTCAGCTTTAAAGTCTCACATGTGAGGCCCCTTTAATTTCAGAGGTTTTATAGAGCTAGAATCTGTTTTGAATGTAGGAAAAAAATTTGGCTTCAAACTTATCATATTTTAGTGTCTAACTTAGTGTGTTTTTGGTTGGAAACAAAATGGGGATTCAAAATTGTGTTGTTATTATGAAGTGGTTTGTGTAAAAATCTTTTCAACCTTTTTATCATAAGCTGAATTTGATATTCATGCCAATTGTTTGGCTGTTGGTTTACTTGTATTTGCACAGGGCTTGGTATAAATCTTTTCCATAGTCACGGCTTCTTATCTACCTCTCCTTCCAAATTAATAAACCAATCACTAAAGTAGCAACTATGTTTGATTGAGTTTTTGGTTTGATCGTGAATTGGCGATCTTTTCTCAATGTTTTCTGTTGAATTATTGGATTCCATATTAGGCAGTAGATTGATTACTGCACTCTTGAAATTGATCTGTGTGAATTCCAACCTGTATAAATTAAGAATAATTTTCTTCGACCAAAAGGGGAACGGTATTAAGTATTATGTTGATATAATCTATTGTCCGTACACCATACCTTTTCTTTAATGATTGATTTTTATCCGCGTCATCAAATATAATTCGATTTTTGCATTTGTAAGTTATATCCAGTAGATTAGATAAAAATTGTGTCATCGGCTAAGGAAAGATGATTAGTTTTTCCAAAAAGAAAGAAAGCTTGATTAGTTGGAGATTTTTGGTGCAATGTATTTATGTCTGTTGAATCATATGCCTTTGATTCTACTCTAAATTATTTCATAGCTATTTTTTAGAGCAGTTATTTGTGTTAAAATGCTTTGAACCATGTTTGTGATTTGGAAATTTTGTTTTTTCAGGAGCTGCTAATCCTCGGACTGATCCTAATTTTCTCATTTGGAAGAAAATTTTATACAAATAGTTATGATTTCAAACATCGAGTGATGATCAGATTCAGAATCAGGAGGAGAAAGAAGAGGAGGAGGTCCAAGTTCCTACCGATCAGAGGTGTATTTTCATAGGCTGGGACCCAAGTGATACGGGGATCGAGCTTGTTAGAGAGAATGTAGATGAAGCCTTCATGAGGAGTTCAGTAAAACTGCAGAAGACAAGTGGAAGACCAAGGAAAGAACATGTTCAAAAAGGTATAAATTCTTTTATTATAGCATTTTTGTTGATTTATTCTCCAAGTTTGTAAACATTTCAATTGTTTTCTTAAATTTTGTGGATTTTGCAGCCATGACCCTTTAGAAGATTATCAGCAAGACTGCCAAAGATGCGTGAAAGGCCTAGGAAAACACATGTTAGAAAAGGTATCATTTGTTTGATTATAGCATTTTGGTTTCTTTATTCTCTAAATATGTAAACATTCATGATCATTTTCCTAAATTGTGTGTCTTTTGCAACCATGGAGAATGTAAATGAAGCCTTCAGAAGAAGTTCGGCAAGACTACACAAGACGCGTGGAAGACTGAGGAAAGCACCTGTTAAAAAAGGTATCATTCATTTATTTATAGCATTTTGAGGTCTTAATTCTCCAAGTTTGTATACATTTATGATCATTTTTTAACTATGCGGCTTTTACAGCCATGGAGAATGTAAACGAAGCCTTCAGAAAAAGTTCAGCAAAACTGAAGAATACGAGTTCAAAGGCGAGGAAAGCACCTATTCAAAAAGGTATCATTTATTTGATTTTATCATTTTGGTTTCTTTATTCTCCAAGTTTGTTAAATTTCTGGTCATTTTCCTGAAATGTGTGGCTTTTGCAGCCATGGAGAGTGAAATACCAAGGCCCCGCCTCTAAGATTAGATTCTAATGATGTTGACTCTTCATCAAGTGAGATAGATCATGATGATGAAAACTAAAGGCTTGGATGGTCAGAGAATGATGAGTCTGAAATCTCCTTGTCTAATGAAGATGGCATTTTAGGTGATATTGCAGTTGATAAGGATGGTTGTACTGAGGATGTTGTTAGGGAGAGTCGTGCCTCTAAGAGCCTGAACAAGTTCTTGTCTCATTATGTAGGGCAGAATGATGTGGAGGATCACGTTCTGAAGGTTATCTTCGTCACTTTGGGAATTGCTGCAGCCGATGGTAATGCAACATCTGAGGATATCATCCCCGAAGATGTAGCTGCAAAGGAGTGCAATGAGAAGACCATTCAAACCATTCAAAAAGGTATCATTTATTTGATTATAGTATTTTGGTTTCTTTATTCTCCAAGTTTGTAAACATTTTTTATCGTTTTCCTGAAATGTTTAGCTTTTGCGGCCATAGAGAGTGAAATGTCAAGGCGCTCACCTCTAAGATCAGATCCTGATTATGGTGACTCTTCATCAAGTGAGATGGATCATGATAATGAAGACTACAGCCTTGGATAATCTAATAATGATGTGTCTGAAATCTCCTTATCTGATGAAGATGACATTTCAGATGATATTGCAGTTCACAAGGCTGGTTGTACTCAGGATGTCGTTGGGGAGAGTCACACCTCTAAGAGCCTCAAAAATATATTGTCTCATTGTGTGAGGTTGGCTAATGTGAAGGATCGCCTTCTGAAGGCTATCTCCATCATTGAGGGCACTGCTCCGGCAGATGGCAAAGCAACAACTGAGGATATCATCCCCAAACATGTAGCTGCTGAGGAGAACATTAAAACTAATGCAACAACTGATGCTCAAAATACACAATTGGAGAGGGTTCAATAAAAGACTATCGCAAAGGGACCCGCTCAAGAGAGCATCAGTGCAGTTGATGACAGTCCTCGCGAGGAGGTAATGACGGATGCAAATGTTGGGAAGGGTGATGCAGCAGGAGAGATGATCCCTGAACAAGTTATCTTGAAGAGAGGCATTATGGATATTGTTGACATTTCTGGGGAAGAGGTGATAATGGATGGACATGATGAGGAACCCAATACAGCTGCTGAAAATATAGTCAATGGGTGAGATGAGAATATCACGAAAGAGGATGCAAAGGATGCACATGATGAGCCTTTCTGCTACACCGTAAAGCCACCTAAAAGATCGGGAAAAACCATCTTAAAGACCAATGGTGATAAAGAGAAAGCTATCCTTCTGAAGCTGGTACCCGAGAAACAATTGTGTAGCGTGAAAAGAGTCAAGTCTTCTGATAGAACAAGGAGGACTATTATTTCTGCTGGCCCTAGAAGGAAACATAATCAACCGAGAAATAGACAAGAACCAGTGTTGCTAGATGAAATGAACATAAATGCTAGCAGTTGTGGCCCTCAGGAGGCCTCTAAAATTCGTGAGAGCAGTAGTACCCTCCAGGATTAGTCTCTGGGTCCGAGTACTGATCCCAAAACAAAAAATGGAAAGGAAGCTACAGAGGGAGATAGAACTAAGGAGCATTCTAAGAAGTAAAAAAAAATACCAATGCTAACTCAGAAGACTATATTGATAGTTCAGATTGATTCGATCCTTGGAGTTGGGAGTGTCCTGGAAGAAGCTCAATAAGAGCCGGTGGCAGAGCCAGCTTCGTGGAATGACACCACTCTCCCATTAAAGTTTAGGTTCGAGGATGAGGATCTCGAACCAGTGATAAAGACTGATGCTGAACTTGAGGTTGAAGCCTTGTTTGAAGAGAGTGGGTTGAATGATGGAAAGTTTAGAGATGAGAGTTATTACAAAGTTTGTTTATTTACACTCTTCTCTGTATATAAGAATTGCTCATTTGCAATTCCTCTGACATTCACTATATGAATTGTAAATGTGTTGTGCAGGAGGAAGAGAGTAAAGAAGAGGCAGCTTCTGCAACGGAGCAAAAGAAACCTCCTTGTAAACATGAATTGTACATTAATTACAACATAGGACTCATTTGTCGCCACTGCTTCTACATAGCAAAGTATATAAAGGATATGGATCCAGAATTTGTAAGTTCTTTCTACATTCTTACTTTCTTGAGTTTCCTTTTCTCTTCTTTTTGGTGTTCATAAATTGTTGTTTCTGTTGATTAGATCACAGAGCATGCACATTCGCAGAGATGTGTTGATCGCGAAGCACTCTCAATAATGGATGGCCTAAACTTCACACAACTAGAGCCTCAGTTGGGAGCTACTTTCAGAGCAGAGAATGGAACAATATGGGATACGATCCCCGGAGCAAAGACCAAGATGTATGAGCATCAGTAAGGAGGTTTGAATTTATGTTGAAGAACCTCGTGGGAACTACTGAGCTTGCTGAGCTGAAGAACTCAAGGGATAATGATATTGGAGGATGCATTATTTCACATGCACCGGGGACTGATGTTCATCAACTCCTATGTCAAGATCTTGCCTAACTCGAGGCTAATGATTATAGCTCCAGCTAGTATGCTTCTTACATGGGATGAGAAGTTTAATAAGTGGAACACGGATTTTACATTCCACAACCTCGGGCAGTTTGAGTTCACGGGAAAGGAGAAGAAGATCGTTGATACTCCTATTCCAATTGGGAGATCAAAGGATAAGGATGTGGTTAGACTGATCAAGATATACTCATGGACTAAAGATAGGAGTGTCTTTGGCATCAGTTACAACCTATTTGATAATCTTTTCGGAGGAGAGTACAAGAAAGTGATGAGTACTAGGAAGGTTAAGCCGAAGTAGAAATCAAAGGATGGAAAGTAATCTTACAAGTACAAAAGAATACATTTAGACATGCCAAAGCTTGTGATCATGGATGAAGGCCACACTCCGAGGAATAACAACAGTTTCATCTGGAACAATGTCCCGAAGTTGCAGACTAAGAGAAAAATAATCCTCACTTTCAGAACAACTTCTCTGACCTATTCAACACGCTGCGCTTGGTGAGACCCAAGACAGCTGATAGCCTCTCGAGAGAGAAGGCTTATGCTTCCATGCTAGCAGCGAAAGGAGGAAAGCATGTGCAGAAGCAGAAGGTGGAATTTCTTGAAGCTACTGAACATCCTAGCATGGACAAGGCCTTTGAGAAGCTGAAAAATATCACTAGCCTTTTTGTGAATGTCCATAAAGAGCACATCCTTCGTAGGAGGATACTCGGGTTGAAAGATAATGTTATTCTCTTCAGGCCCCTGTCATTGCAAAAATAGCTAATTAAGCTCATTAAAGGCACCCCGGTTGCTTGTTCCTTTGACTATGAGTATGAAGTGGTGCTCCTATCCATTCACCCCTGCTTAGCAGTGCACTGCTCCTTGGATGCAAGAAAGTGTGTTACGATCAACATGGATGAAGTAACTAACTTAAAAGAGGACTACAAGGAGGGCGTGAAGACGAGGTTTGTTATGGAACTGGTTCGGCTCAGCATTGCTATAAATGAGAAGGTTCTTGTGTTTTGCAAGTACCACCAAGTCCACAAGCTTCTGTCAGAATAGATTCGATCCATTTTCAAGTGGGAAGATGGAAGGCAGGTGATCCAGATACATGGGAAGCAGAATCAAAAGAACATGTATCATATCATTACTAAGGTTACTTATCCTAAGAGTAGCCTCAATTTTTTTTTCTCTGAGGGCATAAATTTGGTTGGAGCTTCAAGGGTGGTTCTCCACGACGTGGTCTGGAACCCATCTATGAAGAGGCAGGCGATTAGCCGGGCATACAGGTTAGGACAGAAGATGGTGGTGCACACTTACCACTTGATGGCCGGAGGAACGAGATAGGGGGATAAATATGCAGGTAGGTGGAGAAGGACAGGTTGTCTGAGCTGGTTTTCTCCTCTGAGTTGGATCCTGCTACACCTACTACTTCAGCATCAGCATCATCTCCAACTTCGGCCGTTGGCGATGCTATACTCCACCGCATGCTAGAGGATGATAACTTCAGAGACGTGGTGGAAAAGATCATCTACCAACCTAAATAAGTGAACCTGATTGAAACCTTCACCCTTGCTTCTGCTGATTAGGAGAAGCGTCTTTTATTTCATTGTTGTTTGGATTTGATGACTTTGTTATTTGGTTATATTGGTTTTTTGGATTTCATGACTTTCTGTTGCAAATTTTAGCTTGTTGGTTGTTTGGATTTGATGACTTTCTATTGCAAATTTTAGCTTGTTTGGATTTGATGACTTTCTGTTGCCGGTTTAATTTAGACAACATATGGTTTGTATTTTTATTTTGATTTGGATGATTTTAATTCACCATACACGGCAAAATTCATTCAGTTGAATAGTTTTTTCCTCCCTCTCTCCACCTGTTCCTCTAGATTTACCTTTATTAGTGCATGATCAGAAACTCCAGTTTTAGCATTTTCCACCTTCACATTTGGATAAGCTTGAAACCATTCAAAATTTCCCAAAACTCTGTCTATTCTTGCATATATGATGCCATCCGCCTATTTTTTTACCTGGTAAAATAATCACCACTTTATTCACATTCATGTATTCCTATGTTCTCCATCATTTGATCTAACTTACAAAACTCACTTATATGAACTGGACTCCCTCTTAATCAGTCATTCACTATGAGTACATTGTTTAAATATCCGATTATCATCCATGGTTCTCCTCCACTAATTCCTTCACCAATTTTTTCAATATCATGCCACTAATTTCTCCTGTTTTGAATTTGACTGGAAGCATAAATTGTAGTGAGCTAAAAGTTTAAATAGCCACTCAAATTCCTAACTTCACAATGTATCATTTGATCAGTCCTTCTTACTTTCTTTACATCCGCTTTACTAGGATCCCACATTATCCAAATTCTCCTGTTAGTATATTGACAGTAGTTATCAACAAACCTCCATTTGTTCCCAAAACTCCTTACAACTTCAAATTTCTCTTTTATTACTATTGTCTCTAATAAAACAGCAACTTCAATATTCATGCTTAGGAACGGGTACTAATCTCCCTCTTCTTAGATTTTTTATTTAGGCCCCTTAGCATGGACTAGGGTTATGGGTCTCAGCAGGATCAATCAAAATCAACAGAGCCATATTCTGAATCATTCCATTTAGTCCTCTACTCATATTTGTATTTTCATTAATCAAATATGCTTTTCATATCTTCTTCCCTTTTCCTTCACCTTCTTCCATTCATTTACGTTCCCCACAATATCCCCGTCCTTGTTTTTTCAACAGTCTCTTAATTAGTCATCTCTTCCTTCTCCACATTTTTCTTTGATACCCATTTTTTCACCATTTTCTTTGATACTTCCCGATCTCTACATTTGTGCCCTGTAATTCTACATTTCTCACAGAAAATAGGATTTCATTCATACTAAATCACCTGTTGTATCTTCCTACCTTCAACATCTTTTTGTTTATTTTTCTAGAAGTTTCTGTGTTATATCAACCGCCACAAGTAATATAGCAAATGAAACCCTTAACTTGTTTGCAATACATTCATCAATCACCCTATGCTTATTAATTGCACTCCCAATTTTACTTAAACTGCTTGCTCTTCACATATGAAGAGGAAAGCTTGGTAGCTTCACCCAAATTGGAAATCTGTTCACCATATCCTTCTTCATTTCAAAGTTACCCTTCTATTTCTGCAAGAAAATAGTCATATTGTAAATGGAGAACGACTTGGAAGGTCCCTGAAGTCTCTCTATCGTTCACCTTTCGCCTCTTTTTTTGAACATTTTTTGCCCTTCAACTAATAAAATTGCTGAGTCGTGACCCTTATGTTAGGTCAAAGTGTCAAGTTTAGACCCTTAATTTTAAGGGCAAAATAGTCATTACTATTTTTTATTTATCGATTTAAGTTTTGTTTCTCCCTTTTTATTTTTTCTTTTCATTTCCCCTTTTCCTTTTCCCCCTCCTCTTCCCCTTCCCCTTTCCCATCGCTTACTAGATCCGATATCACCATCACCACTTTTGACAGAATGCGATGCAGAGGCTTTATCTTCACACTCCGGTTAAAACACACCATGGAGAATGCGGCGTGACTAGTTTAGTTCATGTTAGAGCTATCCAAAATAGCTAGATATGCCATCGCCCTCTCTGTTACTCTTGTCTAGGATCGCCACCTCCTCAACTCTGCGATGATCCAACAATCGCCGCATGCATCCACCGCAAGTACGATGAGGTTCCAGATACCAAAGGATTCAACATCTCTCTTGATGACCCAAAGCCACCTCCAGCTGCACCTCCCCCGAATGCCAGGAGGAGGTGAGGTGTCTCTAGTAAAGTTAGTTTCAATAATTCTTTCAGATGTTCTTTCAATTTTTTTCCTAATAGATTCTTGATTATTTATTTCAATGAATGACTCAATTATATTTTCTTCTCATTTTGTAGAGGAAACTGTTGTTGCTAAAGTTATTCTGCAGAACAATTTTTCCACTAAGTGGGTTGTCTGGGATCAGGGCTGTTGAGATGAATTAAGGTGCAGCAAAAGATGATGAAGATGATGGGAGAGGGGAGGGTTGAATTACAAATAAAAAGGATAGGGTCAGGTTGTAAATAAGAATGATAGGGATTGGATTGTAATAAAAAATTATGGAGGGGACGAATTCGTAAATTAAAAGATAGGGATTGTATTTGAAATAAAAAGGATTGGGGGGTGAATTTATAAATAACGAGATAAAAATTCCTTTTTACCCTCAATTATATTAAAAATTCAGCAAATAACGGTCAAAACTTCAAAGTTAACGGTTTGATCGAACGGAAGGGTCACAACTTAGCAATTCTCTTAGCTCAGGTGCCAAAAGTCTTCAAAAAAAGAGGGGCAAAAGGTGATCAGTGGAGGTAGTTCAGAGGCCTCCCAATTTGTTTACCCTACTGTATATCATGCATGGCCTCTTCGTAGCATATTTTCCATATCCTTTCTTGACATAAATTTCTGGATGCAATACCCTTCTTCATTATAATAAGTCTCTAGCTGACTCACAGAGAACCAGAATCCTATCAAATTGTTTTTCACCACATTTATATTTAAATCACTACCAATAAAAGTTGTAGCAAGTAGCTCTTTTGAGTGCAGATTTAATTAGAAAAAAATTGGAAAAAATTGAATAGAAAGAATTAGGCTAAATTGAAAACACGAGAGGGAAACTTGGACAAAATTGGAGGGCCTGGATAGATTGAAAACCTTAAAGATCAATCTATGCAAAAATAAGAAGCCTAAATTGTGTGGAAAAAGTTGAGGGTGAGCTTGAAAAAGAAAACAATTGTGAAGCTAGAATGAAAACCCAAGAGGGCTACTAGGAAAAATGAGAGAAAATAAAACATTCTATGCTTCTCTTAGTTTGACTATTTGGTAGTTTCTTTGGTAAAGTAAGCTAGTTTTACACTTTTATTTTGTACCTCACGTTTGATTGGTATGATGGTTGTTTATATTATCTTAGGCTTTGGGATGTGAGAGTGTGACAGTGTGAGAGATTCTTATATCTTGGGGGACTAGGGTAGTCTAGGAATAAAATGTTGGGTGCTTTGGGAAAAATTTTGCCTGCTAATTTACGCTTAGGTCTTTGATTGTTCTTGTTTATTCAAGATTGAGTAAAGGTTTAAGTGTGGGGGATTTGATGAAACGTCAAATGCATATGTTTTTCGAAGCATTTAACATCTCTTTTGTTATTTTGTTTTTGGAAGATTGCTAAATTTAGGTAGGTTTACATGATATGGGGTTTAGATAACCGTTTTTGGTTTTCTTATCTATATCCTTCATTTTCTAACCTCTTTTCAGTTTCATGGATTCTTGGTCCTTACGAGCATCTAGATTCCTTTTCGTGAGCTTAATTTGTAGACTGCTCGTAAGCACTTTGGAGTATTTTAGTGAAGGTCATTCGCAAGGATGGTAGAATCTTAAAGGCCACGATTCAAAACTTGGTAGAAGATAAAAGGGTCAAATAATGGAAGACAAAGAAGAAGATGAATTGTGATCCTAAAGTTTGAACCGAGTACTGGGAACGATTCGAGAAGAACCAGCCTCCGAGGGTGGTACTATTGGAATATTCTTCTCAAGTACTACAAAAAAAATTATACAAGAACACCAAAAACAGATGAACGGTTCACTTATAGTGACAGAAAGAAGAAGGGGGAATATTGATTATTGCGGGCCGCAATGATGTCCAGTAGCCCGGAGTAAACGGATTTGGGAGGACTTATCTTCAGTTTTCAGCCTCAAAAACTCTCTCTTCATACTTCTACTCGAAAATCTCTGAAAACCCCTATGGAGCTTTTATTCTTCATCTTTTACTCAATGTTTACCATGGGATTCTTGCTATTTTGTTATGGGTTTTCATACTCTAGGCTAAATATACTCTTGGGAGCAATTAGTAAACATTTCTAGTATGAATTTGAGATTTGGTTTATCCTATTTTGTGCTTTGATTATCAGGTATGTTTTTTGCTTTATTGTGTGATTAATTCATGATTTAGAATAGGATGATCAACTAGTTGAAGATTGTGAATTGATTGTTTGCTAGGTTTCTGATCCAACCTGGAAGAATTTGTCATTTTGTCAATGTGAATATTGTTTTATTGACGTTAGGTTGTAATTAGGGGTGACAACTAATTATAATTGTTTATTGATGAAATTACTTAGGTTCACAAAAAAATTGAATGTTTTTGCCTAATTATCGATGTGGCTCAGTAACAACGTCTAGCATGAATGCCGATTCTTATAGTCGTTGTTAGTAGATATGCTGTGCTATCCATATATTTTTCGCTCATTGGAAATTATGGTAATTTTTTTGGGTCTCTATGTTTATTTCTATTCTCAGGGAATTCTATGACACTGATCATCTAGAGTGACCCGAGGGTAAGGGTTATCGTGTGGCGGCGATCACCCACTTTAACTGTTACCGATGAGGGGTGAGAAATGTCATTACTCGAAAGGTGTTGGCAAGTTTTCCACAATATGTGGTTAATGCATAAAAATAGGATGATTAAAGGATAACTAGAATTATAAACCAATTTCTCCCAAGACTCATTGTCCTCTTAATTGCATCTTTCATGCTAGTGTGATTTTAGTTGCATTATTTTCTCTAATTAATGGTTAATTTAGTTGTTTAAAGTTGTCTTGATGTTTTTCTAAAATCAAAACCCCTAAACCTAGTTATCACACATGTAGAGTGACTTCTTCGTGTGCTTTTTAACTACGTTTAACACTCCATCACAACGCCATTTTTCTCGTGGAAAACCCCGACTTGCCACTATCTACTTTCTAGTGTTTAGCCACAATTAGGGCCAATAAATACTATCTTTGAGAGGCATGCAGACGGCCGCCAAATTTGTGTAGCATTATTATTGTCATTTTGATAATCGATTTCATCAAATACAACTATAATTCTAGTCCAGTGTTCATGACACGTGGTGTGGTCGATGGTCAACACTTCTCCATACCTGTCACGTAGGGTGCACACATAATCTTCCATCAGCAGCACCTCTGTAATTAGGGGAGTGCAACGATGACCCTGCATACTGTGCATATCTGAGTCTCCCCCCTGCAATTACGTCCCCGACACTACACCTCGAATGCTTCTCCCCAGGCCTAAAAAGGAAAATGGGGTTAAGCACCTTATCGATGGCTCTAGAGCTGTGAAGATAATCCTAGTTTGCTACTCTATCTATCTCTACCCACTACCCTTCGGAAAAACTCATCGACTTACTAGTGCATGGTCGATCGTAATGTTAACAACAACAAACTACATGCACACACCCACTTGGATCCGGACCCGTTGTTACCCTAAACGCATCTAGGTTTCCCTCCCTTGGGGGTATCAATATTGCAGAAAAATGAAAGTAGACTTTGGTGTGTGCTAACTAAGTGTGAAAATCATGCAATTCACAAGAACATTAAGAAAAAGCTAACATAATATCCCAAATCACATAGATATAGGTTAATCTAAGAAATATTGTAAAATTGACATTAATACACGAATAAAAATATAATCCCCATATTAATTACATATTTACTAAGCACTGAACCTAAATATTGCATTGGATTTAACAATTTTGGGCAAAAGAAAAATAAAGAGAATAAAGAAAAATAAGCTAGAGAGAAGGAAGAGTATTTTCTCTCTCTAACCAACTCTTAAAGATGAAAACTGAGCATAAACTGAAAACCTAGTAGAAAAGGTTGCATATGTATAGTAGTGGGGAAGCTTTGAAAAGGACCAAAAATAGGACAGAAAACCCTAGCAGTCGCCAACGACACGGGAGGTGGCGTCTGGCACGATCCATGCCAACCGAGGCCACTTCGTGCAAGCACGGGTCATCGATCATAGCATGGTCTGTGGCCTTGTGCTAGTGTGGTAGGATTGGTTAGGCTCGGGTTGTGTGCCTCATACAGCAGCAGCCTATGTTGCATGGTACGGACCACCAGTTGGAACTCCATTATTAATCTTCTGATTGTGCATCCAATGTCTTAAGCGCTGCCCATCGGCTGGAACATCATTTTTCTCAGTATCATTGCACGGGCCATGTTGTTTTTCACACCCTATAGGGTGGTCTTGGCATTAGTTACTTGAAACCATACAGACCATGTGAAACAAAATAGTCTGCCCCTATACTTAGCCAAATTTTGGAGTGGAAAAAGGACATGGGTCACGGGAAGTCGGGGTTGGCACGGTCCATTCTAGAGGTCTATGTCATAGCCCGTTGCATGGTACGGTCTGATCTGAGTGCTGCCACTAGCCGTGCTAAGCTCCCTTTGTCCTGGTGGATTCGTTTGCTCCACTACGGAAGAACAACTACTCCGATTTGAGAGTTTTGTAGTCGATTTTCTAGTATTCGAGAAAAAAAATCAAATGGTGACACCCTCAAGGGCTATTTCTCCTCGTATTCTTCCCATAACTCTGTGCAATCTTGGACATCACTGCCTACACTTCTTCCTTGGCCTTCTTCAACTTCGAATTCGCCTTTTCTTATCTCAATTCCATCTACTACCATGATTTGTAGTCCGTGGCCTTCAATCTACTACCATCCTTGTTAATGACCCTCAATATCTTCTACCATCCTTGTGAATGGCTTTTAAATATCTTCTACCACCCTCGCGAATGGCTTTCTACAAAAAGATGACAAAAAAGTACTAATGAGCAACCTACTAATAAGAAAAAGGAGATCTTGGTGCCCATGAATACGAAGTATCCATTAGCTTCAATTAAGTCTACAAAACTCAGGAGTTAGACAAGAAAATGAAATATGATAGTGTACCCTTTTTCGTGTAAATCTAACTAAAATTAGCAACCAACCAAACAAAAGACGATGACAAAATTTATCAAATGCATCGGCTAACACATTCATAAAGGCTCACATCAATCCACAACACTTAAACCTTTACTCGTCCCCGAGTAAACAAAAATGACAAAAGATCTAAGCGATATGAAGCATGCAAAGAGAAGTTAGCCAATACAATCAACTTATTCCCAAGCTACCCTAATTCCCCCAAAGAAGTAAGAATCGCACAACTGTCACACTCCCCAAAGATACTAAAGTAACCTAATCATCCCAAAATATTGTGAAGAAAGAGAAAAGTACAAAAGATAAGTGTTGAACTACTTACTCCCCCGAATAGTCCGCCAAAACAAATCCAAGAGATTTTTCCCAAAAAAGCACCAAGGATAATCCACAAGATCCTAAACTTGGTTGTAACTAAGGATAATTTGAGATTATCAACTTAACTGCAACCAAGGAAAATGTCGAAGGATCCTCAACTTAGTTTTCATCTTCAAAAGATAGTGAAAAGAAAAAATTACACCACCAAAGTTCCAAAACACACCCCCAAATACAACTACCAAAAAGATCACACCAACAAAGATTCTACCAAACTTTCCCAAAACCAAAGATAACAACAAAAACACCAAAAATACAAAGGAAGCCCAAGATGAAAACTCCTAAGTGTTTCACTACTCCCTCCCCCACACTTGAATTTTGCATTTTCCCCAATGAAATGAATCAAATAAAAATATGGCTGGGAAAGAGAAAAGTAGTGAAGCTCACCCATGTGACCCCGAAGGGGCCCTCCTCAAGTTTCGAGTCTCATGCCACCTTCTTCTCTCCTCTTGACACATTTCTTGCTTCTCGATAGGAATGAAGTCTCTGAAATCTTGATAGATGTGGAATCTCTCCATCAATTGTTCAATGGCTTCTTCTTGGACATCCAATCTCTCATCTACAATAGTGAATTCCTCCTTCATCTCCCACTCAATATACTCTGACCTATACTCCCAAGCATGCATGGTACCCTCCATGGAACTTAGCCTACTCCCAACATCTTCCAATGGTAAGCTCATTCCACCCACTGTGTGGCCAATGTCCTGCATAAGTTAGGTAGAGCTCACAAGTTGTTCTCCGAATATGCGGAATTGGTTGAGGACATGCAGATATCTGAGTATGGCTAACTATTGCTCTAAGTAGGGTCTCGTTGTTGTCCTCTTCGACGTCTATATTTTGGTTTGATAGGAATATGTACAAATCCTTCTCAAACCTCGGATCAGGGGTTATGAAAAGATCCTCTAACATCATATCCTGGTCGATAGTTGTACGCTCTAGATGGGGGAGAATTATGAAATTGCACACCAAGGAGCCACCATATAGCTATACGAAGTGATCATTTGATGTTGTGGTGGCCACCATACTCACTTTTACCAGCATGTCTATCGTGTATCATGTACCGTGTCCCCAAACGACCCAAAATTTCCACCGCAAATGAAGAGGGAACCGGATGGCCCAAGTGTTTGGGTAGAAGTACATCCATGCATCCCATAGGAATATTTCCATTGCAACCATAGGAATCTTTATTATTTCCAATTGCAAGACATTCATCCACGAAAGCCACAACCATGTTGAGGTAAAACTTCCCATCCGGAGTCATTTCCCAAGGGATTTGGACATCCGACCCTGGACGCTGTAAGATCTCCCCATGAAAAAATACTC
>JAUOBV010443891.1:0-10325 GCA_032360425.1 Rubia occidens | reverse complement strand
ATATTAACGGTCAAACGTGTGTATTGGAGACCGTGAAAAAGATTCTGTGCAATTTAGTCTGGGACAGAGGGAGTAAATTACTTAGGCTGAATTGAATTATCACTGAAGTGAACTAAACTGAAGTGGAAATTAATGTATTGATAAATAGAATCAGTATGACTACAGTACGTTAAATTATTTAGGCTGAATTGAATTATCACTAAACTGAACTGGACTGAATTGAACTGAATTGAAGTGAAAAATAAGTGTATTGATAAACAGAATCAGTATGACTACAGTAAGCTAAATTACTTAGGATGAATTGAATTATCACTGAACTGAAGTGAAAATTACTGTATTGATAAACGATATCAGTATGACTACAGTAAGCTAAATTAATTAGGCTGAATTGAATTATCACTAAACTGAATTGAACTGGACTGAAGTGAAAATTATTGTACTGATAAAAAGAATCAATATGTTACTTAGGCTGAATTGAATTATCACTGAATTGAAGTGAAGTGAAAATTAATGTATTGATAAACATAATCAGTATGATTATAATAAGCTAAATTACTTAGCCTGAATTGAATTATCACTGAACCGAAGTGAAGTGAAAATTAGTGTAATGAAAAGAGGAAACAATATGACTACAGTAAACTAAATTACTTAGGCTGAATTGAATTATCTATGAATTGAACTGAATTGAATTGAACTGGACTGAAGTGAAAATTAATGTACTGATAAACATAATCAATATGATTACAGTAATCTAAATTACTTAGGCTGAATTGAATTATCATTGAACTGAACTGAACCGAAGTGAAAATTAATGTATTGATAAATATAATCAGTATGACTAATATGGATTGTTTCATGGATTGTTTTTCTGCTAATAACCAATATGGAAGATGGCGGGTCTTTTCCCTCCATTGCATTTACACCGGAGCCAATTTTCCCGCCATCAGATTTTTACTTTCAAAGTGTTGACTTTTATTTTTATTTTTATTCATTTACATTTGCTATTATATTTTTTTCCTTTGTAAAAAAAGTCCATATCTTTTACTCTTTTATTTTTCAAACTATCTTTGCCATCATATTGTATGATCAATTCGAAAATTATTTGAATATTATTTTCAATTTAGTTTAGCATTACAAAATATAATTAAAAATATTCAATATTCAATTTAGTTATATTGTTTTATTTTTCTATTTTATTTTAGTTCAGTTCAATTCAATATATCTTGAATATTGAATGATCTTACCTTTTATAATATTATTATTACATCACTATAGTTCTTTTTAACTACTAAACAGAAGTTGTTCTTCAATTAGTAACATACGTTTATAGTAACATACACACATTAGTAGATTACTAGCATTCGTCACAGAATCCTTTAGTGACGATAGATATTCATCACTGTTATTTCGTGACGCCAACACGTTCGTCACTGTTGCTATTAGTAACGACAAATTTTCTCGTCAGTAAATTATCGTCACAAAATGCTGTCAGCTAAGGTTTTTTCGTCGCTAGAGTCATCACTAAATGTCTTAGTGACGAGTGTCGTCACCGGTGTTGTCACTAAATGCCCTCTTTAGTGACGAGTTTAATTTCGTCACGAAAATTCCTAGTGGTGACGAAATTACAGTGACGGATTTGATTTTTGTCACTAAATGATGTCTTTAGTGACGACCCCTGGTAACGTTTTGTCACTAAATGTCATATTTGGTGTAGTGTTGGATGCTAAACACTTGACAAACTCTAACCTATTTATAAGAAAACATAGGTTTCTTTGAGCCCTAGTCCAGTTGGGACATTTATGATTCAAACCAAAGTCTAACCTACAGAGTCATGGACCCGGATTTCTCATTCTTACTCTAAAAATGACTCATATCTAATCATATAGTCTACTTAGGTTATTACTTTTTTTCAAGCATATAATTTATTCATAAATTTGTACAGGTACATTTGAAGTCATTTGCTTCAGCGTGTTCCCACTGTAACAATGATCATGGGACTTTAAAAAACAAAATCTGCTGAAAACTTTTCGTTATTGCCTTGATGTCTTCCATCAGACCCGCAATTTTCACCGGCGATCTGGAATTGGAATCAACAAGCAGTTTGATCAATACTTCACAATCAGAGAGAACATAAATCTTGGCTATGTTTTGGGTTGCCACTGCTCGCAAGCCTTGAAGACATCTCATCGCTTCAGCGACGATTAGTGATTCGGCCGGAAAGTGATAATGATTGAAGACTCTTGTCTATTGTCCTCTCTGGAGAATGGTCCAGGCTGCTGACCCATGGCCGGAGTGCGCCCAGAATGCCCCGTCGAATTTCAAGATCGGAATTTCTTTGTCAAAGTTCGTTTGGTCTTGAAATTTCCCAATTTCTGCCGTTGACTGATCCTCAATGTCTTGAATTCTGCGGTGCCTCCAGAAAATTTCCAGGCCAATTCATGCAATATTCACCACAATGCTTGGATTAAGTTCCTGTCTGTCAAGAACCATCCTATTTCTTGATTTCCATATATTCCATAGGATGTGAATTGATAGTTTGAAACTCTGTTGATCAGGAGCCTCTGCTGCCCAATTCCATAACCATTGCTAGAATGGTACTGAACACCCTGATTGAAATCGAAGCCCAAAGGTGAGCATCTCTACACTTTTTGCGTCGCTTCACAGTGTAAGAACACGTGTTCTAAATTTTCATTTTCTTCGCTTGTGCATCTTTTGCAGGTTGGATCAGATATAATATAAAAATTTCCCGTTGTTGGTAAGGCATTGTGCAGAGAGTGCTAGGTATGAACTATGATTTTCTTTAGTAGCTTTAGTCTTCAGATAGTTATCCCTTTACCTGTTATGCTGCTTACGATATTTCTACTTACCTGGTTGGATGCTATGTAATATCCGAACTTTAATGAGCAATCACCAGTTGTAGTATGCTCCGAGATTATATAGTCAGATAGTCCTTCTTGTAGTGGAAAATAGATTCTAGTGATTTTTTGGACAATGCGAGGCTGGTATATGGCCTTGAGAAGTGGTAATCTCCACTGTATTTGATCATCTAATACATGGATAACCTTTAGAGAAGTAGACTGACCCAGAACATTCGGTTGATCTTGAGGTGTAGTGTTTGGCATCCATCTGTCCCCTATAGGTATTTTATCCCCCGTCCTGGGGATCCATCAGACATGATCTGTTAGTAATTAATTCCCCCATACTATCGATTTCCATGCCCAGCTATAGTGAGGTTTCTGGGTAACTTCCATGAAGTCCGGTCTCCGACAATACTTTTGAGTGAAAAACTTTACAAAAAGCGTGTCTTTTCCTTGTACAATGCTCCATGCATGCTTTGCCAACAGTGCTTGATTCATATGTTCTGCCTTTCGGTGCCCTAATCCTCCTTTCGATGTCGGCTCACAGATTTTATCCCATGATATCCAATGTACTCCCGCTCCATGCAGTTCTCCTTTCCATATAAACTTTGTTGTCATCATATCTATTTTCTGAAGCACTGCTTTGGGATACGGAAAATTCCTAACGAATAGAGTGGCATAGCTGAGATTACATGCTTGGTCAAAGTTATTCTACCAGCTAAGGAGAGAGATTTTATCTTTCATGAATCATACTTCATCGCTATTCTTTTAATGATCTCTTGATGCGTCTGTCTTCTGCATTGTGGTGGAGGATATCCACACCCAAATATTTATCTCCAATACCTATGCTATGTATATTCAAAGTGTACCTTAAGTACGACTTTGCCTGTGTTGATGTGTTAGGGCTAACCAAGATTGCTGACTTGTCAAAATTTATTCTCTGTTCTGATTATCTCGCAAACGCATCTAAATTCCTTGCTAGCTGTCTGGTTGCTTGTTCTATACACTTTAGAAATAAAATGCTGTCATCAGCATACATTAGATGAGAGATCTTTGGTGTACCTTGTCCTGGTCGGAACCCTACATGTGCCATACTATTCATACTATTATGCAGCAGACTAGTTAGATATTGTTGGCATAGTATGAATAAATAAGGCGATAGCGAACAACCCTGTCGTAATCCTCTGACCGGGTTGAAAAAATCTGACTGCCATCCTAAATTTTTTACAACCATTGTTACTGTCTGGATACCAGGAGGACAATCGTGCATCCACCACGATGACCACAATCAACACGACCTCATTTTCAACATTACTCCGATAATTGCACTTTGAACCGAGATAAAAACAAATTACTAATAGGGAAAAGTGCAAAAATGACCCTATTAAATTTTGAAAGTGCATATATAACCCTGTAAAATTTGAAAGTGCAAAACTAACCCTAAGTTATTGCAAAATTGTGCAATTATACCCATTTTATTCAATTATGGTATTGACTCAATAAGTCAACATTTGACTTAAATAAAAAAACAAAATTACCCCTAGAGTCAAATTTAAAAATATAATGAATATTGTACCCTTTTTTCATCTCCTAACATCTTCTTCGTCGTACCGCCACCGGCGCATGACCTCCCCCACTCCTTAATAAACATCCCGAAAACAAACAGCAAATTGATCAACCCAAAAAATTTCAGATTTTTCAATATTCAGAAAGTTACAGAAAACAACAAAATTTTCAGAAATAAAAGAGAGAAAATTGATCAACCCAAAATGAAGGGATTTGTTGTTCACCAAATTGTTTATTTTTCACCCACTAGTTTCATTCCCTCTGTTTTTCATGCGGATCTTCCAGAGGATGTGGTAGTCACCGGAGGAGGCGAGAAGCTTTGGCGGGCCATGATGGTTTTAGGGTAGAAGGGGTGGTTGACACAGAGGTGATGGATTGGGGAGTAAAAAAAATAAATGGAGAGGTGAATATATGTTATGTTTAAAATTATGGAGGGCATTAATGTCTTTTACTATTTAAGGTTTTTTTTTTCAAAAATAATAGAAGGGTAAAACATTCATTCCAGTAATTTCCACGCAATTTGACAATTCACATTTTGGTCAACGAAATTTGGGGTTGTTTTTACACTTTCAAATTTTACAAGGTCATTTCTGCACTTTCGATCAAAATATAGGGTTAAAAATACACTTTTCTCTTACTAATATAAGAAATATTCAAAGTATTACTGGGAAAGTACAACAGAGAAATGTAACTTTGAACCGATGTAAAAATACACATTTTACTTCTGCTATTTCTACCTTAGTTTTTCAGGGAAAAAATTAAGATAAAAATTACTGAATAATCGAGATAAAATGTACTCTCTCTGTTCCCCTATTTGTGTCTTACCTGCCTTATTTGGTGTCCCTTTATTAATGTCTTACTTTCATTTTTGGTAAAATTTTGAATGTGAAAAAAAAGATGAAATATTTTTTCTTCACAAACCATTTTTATGCAATTTCAATGAATTTAAAAAAAATGATATTTTTTTGGTGGTAAGACAGTTATAGAGGGATGGAGGGAGTATTATTTCTTGTAATGCCCCAAATAACACCAAATGGTGATTTTAACCTTAAATTAAGAAAAAGGAAGATATCGAAATAACAAGAATAAAACATGAAACTAAATTGAAGGACTTACCGATACCGTACGTGGTCCGTACATATTGTGGAAACGCGGAAACACCATAATTTATGTGAATCGTTATATCTATGTATTTTACTTGATCATACTCTATATTTTGTACTACTGAAATACTTTATGTATTTTGAATATATTTAAATAATGAATTGAATAGTTAATAATAATTAATCAAAATTAATAATTAATTTAAGTATCACATTTATTACCTTGCCGGAAAAGCTTTACGGCGGCGGGCAGTGGTCCGGCGCCGGCAATGGTGGTGTTCGCCGACGTGGGGTTCGCCGGTGTTTTCTCCGACGTATTCTCCATCTCTCCGGCAGCTTCTCACGTAGCTTTTCTGGAATTTTCTCCGGCGTGATAAGCATTTCCCGGCGTGGTCAGATTGAACCACCCTCCCCTGGCAATCTCCGTCTCCGGTGGCGCTCTCCTTTCCCGGCTCTTCTTTCCTTCTCCGGCCCTGATCTCCTTTACTTCTCCGACCCCCACTCTCATTTCCGTCCCCGTTCTCCTTTCCTTCTTCGGCCCACTCTCTCCTTTCCTTTTTCAAAAACCGTTCTCCTCCTTTCTCCGACTTGGCTCTCCTTTCCCGGTTCTCGTTTTCCCTTTTCCTCCCCCACCCGGTTCTCCTCCTTTCGTACTCCAATTTTCTTTTTTTCTTTCAGTTCTCCTTCGCCTTCTCCCATCTGCCCACTATTAATGTCCTGTAATTAATTGTCCAAAATCTGACATTTCAGGGAAAAATTCCAAATTCAATCGACATTTCCGGCCAAAAATTGAGATTCCAGTGAGAAAATTAATTTTTTGGGAAAATATTGAGATTCCGACGACGTACGGTGGTCGGGGATGGGCAGTTAAGAGGGGAGATGAAATTGTTAATTGTTAATTGAATAGTTAGGGAAGGTAAAAAAAATTGTTAGAGGAGGTGGAATGGTGAAGAGGGGAGATGAAATTATTCTCACAATAAAAATATAAAAAATGCTTTTATAAGCCAACCTAGTTTACATAAATGCCAATATAACCTTTTGATAACTGAAAGTGCAGATATAACCATACCTAGTTGATGTAAGTGCAATTTTACCCATTCCGATAGTTAAAGGTAAGATTTGATGGAAAAGTAAATTTCACCCCTACAAAAAAAAAGAGAAAAGTGCTTTTATAACCCTACATACTTGAACTCCTGATTATCCAAGTACAACTCCTGATAATGTTCCGAAAACTTTTGGCCAGAATTCTCTAAAAATACATTTTCCCTCATGAAAAGATAAAAAATACTTAAAAAATAAGAAATGACTTTATTACCCTTAGTCATTAATATCCCAAATATTATCGTCGGACCGCCGTCGTAACAAGTAGGGTTATATCAGCATATTATGAAAACTGACAGGGTTATAACAGTACATTCACAAAAAGTGTAAGTTATATCAGCACATACTATAGAATATATGGGTTTTGATGATATTTTGTTTATTTTGTTGTGTTTAGTCTTCATTGATGGTTGGATGACTTTTGGTGTTGTGTGTGGCTATTATTTTGTTGTGTTTTATGACCTAGGGTTTTTAATGTTGATGAGTTTTGAAATGAGGCTACAATATGTGATAATGGTGTTTAATATGAATGATAGTATTGTGATGTCGATTTTTATGGTTCATAAGATATTGTTATAATGTGATAATGGTGTATATGATGATGTGGTTGCCCGTTAAGGCCAGCTGAGTACAACTCCTTTAACTTTTATAATATGTACTAATATAACCTTACATTTTTTATGAATGTGCTGATGTAACCCTATCAGTTTTCACAATGTGCTAATATAACCATACCTGTTATGGCAGTGGTGCAACAACGTTTCGACGGTGGTCCGGAGCGGTCCGACTAACCATAAGGGTAAATTTGTCAACTTAAATTCAGATTTTAACACTAAGGGTATTTTGGATATTTTACATACAGTCAATGCCGAAAAATGAAAGTCAATGTCGAAAATGGGGTTTGAGGGTTATATTGACACTTTTATTAACTAGTTAGGGTTATTTTTACACTAAAAATTATCTGAGAGTTATATTGATATTTAGTCAAGTGGTTAGGGTTATATTGGAATATATCCCATAAAAATATAAAGATAAAACAATAATACATATATATATATATATATTAGGGAATAAATTAGTAAAATGCAGGGCGTGTTATATCAACACCCTAATTTATCTATAATTACACAAGCTCTTATTCTTATTTATATTACAAACGGTACAAAGCCTGTTTGATGAAAAGCATAAGCATCATTCATGCATGCA
Organism: Rubia occidens; assembly: GCA_032360425.1. Lineage (NCBI taxonomy): Eukaryota > Viridiplantae > Streptophyta > Magnoliopsida > Gentianales > Rubiaceae > Rubia > Rubia occidens. The sequence goes on along the minus strand of JAUOBV010443891.1, from coordinate 2,491 downwards.
TGGTACGAACAATTCACGTTTCTATGGCTCGTTGGCCTCACCACCATATCCTCCACCATTCCCACCTCCATAGCCACCGCCACCATATCCACCGCGTCCACCGTGTCCTCCTCTGTTATACCCGCCACGTCCATCGTATCCACCGTGTCCTCCTCTGTTATACCCGCCACGTCCATCGTATCCACCGCGTCCCCCATATCCACCTCTGTAATACTTGGATTCCTCTGCATCCTTACTCGTCTCAGCCACTGCAGCTGATATCACACATATCGACATGCAGATTTACAGAAATCAGTACCTTTTGTAACTGGTCATACTCCATATATGCAAGGGAATTAAAATAAATAATATATATAATCTGAAAGATGTAAAATTTTCCAACACATAATAAATTAATAATCATATATCTTACATTCATCAACTGGTGTGGAGGTCTTCTCAGCCAACTCCCTAGCCACTGCCACCTCGGAGGCAATCATAGCCATAAACAAGCAAATGCAAACCAACAGGAATGCCTTAGAACCCATGATTCTTCTTTGATCAAAAGAGATGAAGAAAATTGCGGGATCGATTATTGGATGCTAAACGCCTAACAAATCCATCCCTATTTATAGAGAATCATGCTAGCTAGGCTTCCTTGAGTTCGAGCCCTAATTCGGGGTAGTTGAGGTTTTTATGGTGTGGTGGAGCCCAGGCCAAAATGCAGTTGGGCGTTGGAGAGATGGAAGAATGTGATGGATTCTTGTTGCTCGCAAGTCGCAACACGTACGATTCTGCAATTATTACTAGTGCAGTTCCTTTTCCTGGAGGCAAAGCGATCAAGATACGTGTTAGTTCTATTTTTGTCGGGAGTCAAATTGGTGGGAAGGATAAGGTTAGGGTACTATTCTCTTTCCTGAGAAGTGGACAAGTGGAAAGAATTGATTTGAAGTTGGAGTGCTGAAAGTCAACTATAGCGGGTTGACATATGCGTGCAATTTAATCTCAATGTCAGGCATTTAAAGTAAGTGAACTGCTAATTGGTTAAGTGATTAATTAATCCACCGAGATAAAGCAATTATTTTAATAATAATAACAATTACCCGGTATTATAAGATCGTGTTGGTGGTTCCAGATCAAGTGGTAGTGGTTCGTTATTGTGGAACATTTGAGTGATCCATCCATGGTTGGCGGTTGTACATTAGTGGTGCAAATTTTGACTGTTATCAGGAGATCGTCCCTAACCAGCGTTTGAATATCATCGATAGGGCATTAATTACTAGCTATCCATCCATGGAACCGCTTTACCTTACCTCTTAGTATATGTTGATGATATTATGCTCATAGGAAATGATGGTGCTATCATTCGAAAGTTTATTGATCGCGAGAATCATAAATTCAAAATCACTGATCTTGGCACCCTACACTTATTTATTGGGTTTGGAGTTTATTCCTACGTCAGACAGATTATTCCTTGGTCAGGCGAGATATGGCAGGAATATTTTTCTTTGTGCTGGTATAATCGATGTTGTTCTTATTGCTACACCATTTGTGGCATACTCTCTTTGCTTAGCTCTGCCAGAAAGTCGTTTGGTAATCTCATTCTTTACCGCTCTTTGGTTAGCGCTCTTCCGTACTTGGCAATCACACATTCCAATCTATTTTATATTGTAATATGCTCAATCAGTTTTTGCATGCTCCTACAAATGACCATTTCCAAGTTGTACTCAGATTTTGCGCTATGTTGTGGTATTTTTCATTTGGCTTATGTTTTCGCACAAATCTATTTGCTCCTTGAGTTCTTGGTTATTCTGATGCCAATAGCCTTGCTATATGGAGACTCGTAGTATCAACTTATCGTTACGCCACGAACAAAACTATAGATGCAGAAACAAACTAGAACCAGAAAATGATACAATGAAGAAGCTCCACAAAAGAATCTGAAAAACAGTTCATTACAAAAACACTGCACAACTAATCTCACAACACTTAATTCCATAAACTATTCAAATACTGATGATCAAGAACTATACAATGTCATTAATAATAACTTGCTCCATTAAAAAGGCACACTACACAAGTCTTCTAGGGAATCCCATCAGAAGTGTCTATGATCTATGCAAATAAGTGTCAAGAATATGAGATTTTACTCGAGATTTCAAAAGTTGCTCGAAAGCTTGTCCAATTGGTACTAGTTGCTCAGAGAGATTGCGTGCTCGCACATTGATACATGTAGTATGGACGGTTGACTATGACAGGATCGATTCTTACCCGGTTTATAAATTAAAATAGTAAATACATCTGTATTCATCGTGGGGGAAACACAGGTATATATGCGGGGTTAAACGAGCCATCATTTTTAAGTACAAATATTTTTATAACCAGTTAAAAAGTTCAGATGGTATAATCAAGGAAATGGCCATTCCTTGATGTACACTTCTCTGAGTAGGCATATATGCAAGTAAGCTATCTGCAGAAGTCAAATCTGAGGGGTTTATGCATTCAAACCTTC
>JAUOBV010443780.1:0-10326 GCA_032360425.1 Rubia occidens | reverse complement strand
TAGTACCAATTGGTTTTTGAATGAAAGCAAAAGATCAATTTAAATTTATTGGATCGATTTATCGTAGCATTTAATTGTAGACTTTGTAAGTGACCAGTGAATGCTCCTTTTATAGATGTAGAATCTTAGTTTTTTTTTTTGATGTAGCAATGACCTGTACATTTTGGCTCCAAGTTGAAAGAAATTGGAGCAAAAAATTAGAGTTCTGGTGGGAAAAATCAGAGCTCAATTTTTTTGGTAATCAAGTCAAATTTCAAACAGTAAATTCCAATTCGGTCACTGTTCAAACTGACATTGAAGTGGAAATATGTCACTTCTGGTCAGCTTTTCCCTATGCTTTGCACTGTTAAAATTTTCTCCTAAAAATTTTCTCACTGCAATATAGGCAGGAACAGAGGGAGTACTTCATTTTTTTCATTTTTTCTTCAGGGCACGTGCAACAGAGATTTCTTTGTGGATTTAAAGAATGAAATCGATGGGCGGGCTCCAAACAAAGCAATATGTTATGATACAAGTGGATCTAATAAAAATTAACCAAAAATCCTTTAAAAAGTATGAATTGAGAAGAGACGTGAGAAAGAATGTTACTACAATCTGATGTGATAATAGCTACAAAGATGATTCTAATTCTTCAGCTTTTTCTTATTTATAATCTCCTAACCTTCTGCTAACGAATTAACTAACCTTCTGTTACAGATTCGGTTGGCAAAAGTAGTTGAAAGCAGTTGCCTTCTTCTTCATCGTTGAGCTGCGTTTGACCTCATTTCTTCTTCAACGGACCATTAAGATGTGTGTAGAATTACTATTGTAACCCCAACTTGCATAACGTTTCATCCCCCTTACTTTCAAATTGTCCTCAAGTTTGAAAACATGGAAACCGATTGCTTATAAACTCTGAATCCTCCCAAGAAGCCTCTTCTTTTGGTAGATCTGCCCACTCAATTAGCCATTGTACAACTAATACCCCATCCTGATGATAAACCTTCTTTGTATCATTTTTGCTGGTTGCAACACTGGTACCTCTTCTAGCTCAGCATCTGGAATATCAGTGTTCGTATGAGGAATCGGTCTTATATGTTTTTTCAGTAACAAAACATGAAAAATGAGGTGTAGTCGGCTGTGGTCCCATAACTTCAGTTTATAGGCTACTTCTCCCACATTTTTAATCACTTGATAGGGTCCATAATACATTGGAGCAAGCTTCATATCAAATCGATTATATAAGGATTGATGTCTGTATTTTTGTAGCCTTAAGTAAACCCAATCACCCACTGCTAGAGTTCTATCAGTATGCTTTAAATTTGCAAAATATTTCATCCTTTCCTAGGCACTTTTTAAGTGCTTTTGTAGCAGTTGATTTACCTTATCTCGTTGCTGCAACATATCGTGTGTAGCAGGGAGAACCGTATCATTCAGAATTCCCACAGGCAAGGTTATTGGTTTAGTACCATAGAAGGCTTCATAAGGACTCATTTGAATGCTGGAATGGATTGAAGTGTTATACCACCACTCGGCTGATCCGAGTCATTCCTTCCAAGAACTTGGTTTATCACAACAAAAACGTTGCAGATAGTTTTTGAGGAATTAGTTTACTCATTCGATCTGTCCGTCAGTTTGGGGATGATAAGCCGAATTGAACTGCAACTGAACCTTCATCATAGCCATTAACTCTCTCCATAAATTACTAGTAAATTTTTTATCTCCGTCTGATGTTATGGTATCTGGGACTCCATGTAATTTGGAAACCTCATTAAAGTAGATCTTGGCTACATTTGTTGCAGAAAATGGGTGTTTCAAAGGTAAGAAATGAGCATACTTGGTAAGCCAGTCTACCAACACCAATATCGAGTCATAGCCTTCTGAAACCGGAAGCTTCTCGATAAAGCCATAGTTACATGCTGCAAGATTGAGAAGATGCAGGAAGTGGTTGTAATAACCCTAGGCTATGGCAATGCTCTGTTTTGCTCTTCTGACAGACTGTACAAGATTGTACATAAGCAATGATATCCTCCTTCATATTGGGCAAGAAGAATAAAGATAATACTCTTCGTTATTGTTTACCCATAATGACCTCCTATTAGGGACGAATGAAAAGAGCTCAATATGTCCTTCCTTACTGATCCGGAAGCTCCCAAAACAATCTTACCCTTTTTCTTTAAGATTCCTTGGATGTAATTGTATTCACTAGTGTCTTAAGTCTCTAGTGTCAACCATATGATGATGTCTTGAACCGTTGCATCATCTATATAACTTTCTTCATATGCAAGACCCATAAGGTAATAAAGAAGAGAATGTGGCACAAACTTTTGTACTGAAATCCTGAACTTGTTTTAGTTTAATATCTGATTGATCCTGATTGACACAAGTGGCTGGCTCTTCTTGTGATGTTTCAATGACCTCTTGATCCCAAACGAGAGAGTCGTGATCTTCAAACATGTATTTTACCAGCTCAGAATCTGTGATACCACTGAGAAGTTGAAGGGCTGTTAACTGATCTGTTTGCATTAATGATTCCTCATGTGCATTGTTACTCCTGTATACTGATCCTTGTTGAGTTGCTTTCATATTGACCACTTTGTTCTTGTATTTTTCAACCTACATTGTACTTATGTGTCTTTCACCTAATTTAGATCTCTTTATTTCATTTGCATCATAATTTTCATCATCCAAAATTTCCTTATGCTTCCTGCTCTTTTCTATCAATTATGTGCTACCAGTAGGTTTCTGAGACAGAAAATCTACTTCCCTATTGCTGCTCCCTGGTTTATATTAAATCTCAAAGTCCAACCCTAACAACTTTGTGATCTATTTATGTTGAAGAGCATTTGTTAATCTGTGCTCGATAAGGTATTTTAAGCTCTGATAATCCGTCCTTATTATGAAGTGATTTACTACCAAGTAATGTTTCCACTTGTCCCCCTCCAATACTAAAGCGAGTAATTTTTTTTCATATTTAGAAAAATCTTTATTTCTAGGACATAAGGCTTTGCTAAGATAAGCAATTGGCCTTTGATCTTGCATCAAAAAAACCTTCATACCTTGATCTGATGCATCTGTTTCAATTATGAAATCTTCAAATTTGGTAGTTTCAATATCAGAGTTGTGGTCATAATCTTCTTTAAGTCCTGAAAATATTTTGTAGCTTCTTCACTCCATATAAAAGCATTATTCTTGAGGAGTTGTTGTAGAGGTTTACATATGACTCCTTAACCCTCTATGAATCTCCGATAGTACCCGGTTAGTCCCAAGAATACCCTTAACTCTTTTATATTCTTAGGGCAAGGCTACTGTACGATGCATTCCACCTTCTGGGAGTCCATTTCTACTCCTTCACCTGAAATAACATGGCCTAAATACTCTACCTTGGGGCTGGCAAAGACACACTTCGATAACTTAGCAAACAGTTGGTGTTGCTTCAAAATATTTAACACTTGAGTTAAGGGTCGAACATGCCCCTCCAAAGTTCTACTGTAACTAATAATATCATCGAAAAACACAAGAACAAACTTTCTCAACGTTAATTAAAAATCCGATTCATAAGAGATCGAAAAGTATCTGGAGCGTTAGTCAACCCAAACGACATTACTACAAACTCAAAGGACCACTATATGTTTGGAAAACCATCTTTGGAATATCTTCTTTCTTAACATGTATTTGATGATAACCTGACCTTAAGTCCAGTTTAGAAAAATACTTAGATTCATAAAGTTTATCAAGCAATTTATCTATAACTAGGATAGGAAATCTATCTGTCACGGTAGCCTCATTCAGTTTTCTATAATCAATACACAATCTCCAACTAGCATTTTTTTGCTTAACTAAAATCACAAGAGAAGAATAAGAACTAGTACTCATCTATATAATTTTGTTCTCCAGCATCTCTGCAACTTGCCTCTCAGTTTCATCTTTGTGGGAATGTGGATATTTGTACGGCCTCACCTTGATCGGTTGGGTGTTCGTCTTCAACACAATCTGATGGTTGATGTCTCTTGCAGGTGGTAGCTTCATGGGGATTGAAAATATGTCAGAAAACTGTTGGAGGACTAACTTAATCCCTTGAGGAACATCTAACTGTGATATTTCCTTACATTCAGGACTGAAACCTATATCTGAGAGATTCTGAGTCTGATGAATTTATGAATGAATATATTCGATTTCTTCTCCCAGATCCGATTACAATGATTTCCTCCTTGAACTTCTTCACATATGTTTATCATAAAGGCTTGCCTTTTCTTAGTTCCAGCGATGCTTTCTTCACCCTTGGAAACTGGCTGGCACTGTAACACTTTAGTATTGCCTTTAATAATCCAATGGCAACCTTTATTATAGATGGAAACATGTTGCGCTGAAAAATCAAAAGTGAGGGGACTGAAATATTTCATCCAGTCAACCCCAAGAATCACATCTACCCCTCCTAGTTCCATCACTTTCAAATCAAACACAAAAATAAGGCGTTACATACTCCAAACCACCTGAAGGCGCAACAATGATAATTGTACCTTGCTTTCATCGGCGATTGTCACTTTAAACGATCTTGTTCTCATAGTCCTCATTCCAGCTTTCTTCCCCACTGCAAGATCCATAAATGAGTCAGTTGATCCTATTTCCAGCAAGATGCTAATTTCAGTTTTATATAAATTTCAATTAATTCTTTCCCCTCAAATAGATTTAACACAGATATGTTCCGGTTCTCCATCTTCTGAATTTTTAGAATCCCCCAGCTCTTCTTCTACTTTCACTACCATAATATCTCCTGGATTTTCATATACATTGGTTGTCATGTAATGCACTTGCTTGAATTTACATATATGACATGGGCCAAATTTGTCTCCACATCTGTAACAAAGATTATTTCTACTTTCACTACCATAATATCTCATGGATTCTCATATTCATTGGTTGTCATGTAATGCACTTGCTTGAATTTACATATGTGACATGGGCCGAATTTGTCTCCACATCTGTAACAAAGATTATTAGCTCTTCGATGCTGAAGTTCTTGAGGAGATATCCTCCTAAATCTGTCTGAACCATTCTTCCTATATGCTGGTTATTTCTCCAGTCTTATCAAACTAAGGTTTATTTGTATTTCCAGTAACAGCCATTTGTGGAGAAGGTTTTGATTTCTTATCATCACTTCTAAGTTCTGCTCCTGCAGCAAAGCCAATTCAACAGTTTGATGTAAGGTACTTGGCCTAAACATCTTGATGACAGGTTTCAATTCCTCTTTCAGACCGCTAATAAAGCAAGAGATGTAATATGATTCATAAAATCATTGGTTTCTACTGGCTAGTAATGTTCTAAGTTCATCAAACAGTTCTTGATACTCTTTTACACTTCTCCTCTAATAAAACTTAGTGAACTTCTCTACCACATCTCTACCTCCAATTTCTGAAAACCAACTCATTAACAACTCACAAAAATCTTCCCACGATGTTATTTTTCCTGCAATTTCTGTTTGAATCCACACCTTTGCTTTCCCTTCCATATACAACTCTACAGCTTCTAATTTTTGTATTTCGTGCACTAGATAAAAATTGAAGAATTTATGACATTTTCTAAGCCATTCCTTAGTCTTCTCACCACTGAACACATTAAGGTCGGCTCTAGGATGATTAAACTATCTGTTTCCCCAAACTTATTCTTCCATTCAATTCATCATTCAACTTCACTCGAGGGTTACTAATTACCGTAGCATTACCCCTCATGTAGGTTTCATTACCCCCAACATTATAAGCACCCATAAACTGATCATTCATGTTAATTCCACAAAAAATGACTTAAACATAGCAGGTTGCCTCATAATTTTGTCATGCATACAAGGATTCCTAGCAGCTTTATCATTGAACACAAAATGATTCATGTTATATTCTCCATTTTCAAAAATGACGTTGAGGTGAGACTTACCTCTCAGAGTTGCATTCTTAGCCTTGGTGCTGGAGCTCAACTTTTTCATCAATCCTATTTCGTTCACCTGTTGATCCTCCTTGATTTTGCAGAATTTCCAAAATTGTTTGAAGATCTCCCTTGAACGATGACATTTTGCCCCTTATCTCTTAAAGCTGGTTACCATGCTTTTCCCTAGAATCCTGAAATTTATTGTCGATCATCCCGATTTGAACCCGTAACTCTTGAATCAAGCTCGTCACCTTCTTTTTTAAATCTTTGACTTGAGATTCTACCATCTTTGATATTGTATTGTCCGCCATATCTCCCGAGAACCGAATTGCTCCGATACCACTTTGTTATGTTCTGAGAGGATCTAACAAAAATTACCCAAAAATTCCTAAAACAAGTACGAATTGAGAAGAGACGAGAGAAAGAATGTTACTGCAATTTGATGTGATATTAGCTACCAAGATGATTCTAACTCTTTTTCTTTTTCCTATTTATAATCTCCTAACCTGCTGCTAACGAATTAACTAACCTTCCGTTATAGATTCGGTTGGCAAAAGTAGTTGAAAGCAGTTGCTCTTCTTCTTCATCGTTGAGATGTGTTTGACCTCGTTTCTTCTTCAACAGACGGCTAAGATATGTGTAGAATTACTATTGTAACCCCAACTTTCATAACACAATCACCCCACATGTGGCATACTGTTAGTGCGGGCCCATTTTTATCCCCTCCATGGGGACATGTGTCAACATTTGATTGGACACGTGTCCTTCCCTTTCCACACCTTTTTTTAAAAAAAAATCAGGCCTAATTTTTTATAAAAATTTTCGGATTTTTTAAAAACTATTTTTAATATGTATTTATTTAAAACTTAATAAAAACTTAATTTTAAAATTTTAATTTAAAAATCAAAATTTAATTTTAAAATAAAATTTTATTATTAAATTTCACATTTCAATTTATGTTGGGTTGTTAAATTTATTTTAATTAAATACTAAGTTAAAATTAATAAATATGATAGAAAAAATTATGCGAGGTCCATGAATAGTAGAGAGTGAAATTGTATTATTAAATTACACATTTCAATTTATTTTGGGTAGGCAAATTTATTTAAATTAAATATTGAAGGTAAAATTGATGAGTATGATAGAGAAAATCAAGTGGAGTTCATGAAGTGGGTTTTTAGTGAATCAACCATTGTAGAGGTAAAAATAGAATGGTTTCTTTGTTGTTGTTTTTTATGAAGAGGAAGAGAGATATTGAATATTTAATGGAAAGAAACCACAAAATTGGTTTCATAGCGGTTTCACCACTGCACATGGTCTTATTTGTGGAGTAATTTTTTTAGCTGCGATACATTGTCATACTGAAATGGAGAGTAAACTATAAATATTAGTAATATAATATGAGAGCATTTCAAATTTGGAGGTGAAAAATAATTAATTTTCACTTGAGGTGACTTCTTAAAATAATACTCCCTCTGTCCCAGCATAAGTTGAACACTTTGACTTTTGACAGTTGACTCAAAAAATGTTTGACAATTAATATCTTTAACTGTGTACAATTAAAAATTATAAAAAATATATATTATGAAAATACACATTAAGACGAATCTAACACTATGCCACATGATAATATCCTTACTTATATATCAATGGAATTTTGTAGTTTAAATTAATCAATTTTTAACTAAATGAATAGTAAAAGTGCAGCTTAACTGGGACAGAGGGAGTATAATAAACGCTGAGATCCAAAAAATACTACACTGCATTTGATTTTTTAATCGGTCAACCTATAAATAACCTAACATACCCGATCAGAAAATCCACTGTTCTCACCGTACATAAAGTATCAAGTACCTTTACTGCAACTGTGTTTTCGTTTCCACTGCTAAATTATTTCTCTGGTAGGTACATCATTTGCTCTACATATAAGTTTGTGTAAAGAAACTAAGCCAATTTTTTCCTTCTTAGTTTTGAATATTTATGTGTAGTTTGTATCGTAGCATTATGATTTGGATTTTTGCAATTGCCTTTGGTTTTTTTTGTCAATTTTCATAAGTTGTGTTGTTTTTTTGCTAAAAGGTTGAGTTATTCATTGTTGGGATACGTTCATAGCATGCATTGTGCATTTTAGTGCATGGAGTTTATTTTTAATTGATTTTTTTTTACTTAGAATTGTTTTTATATCTTTTGGTGTATCCTTAGCTCCAATTGAGTTCGCTTTAGTTTTCCCCAAAAATATGTGTAAGAGTTATCATATGATGTGGGATCTATTATAATATGTTTTGCTTAACTTGCAGTTGAATAAGGGGTGGAGGATAACCATCCAGTTCGTAAATATGGGAACTTCTTGGACAAATACATTTACCCACCTCAACGTCTTTGTGATGTTGGTCGCGGAAGACATGGATTTGAGGTAAGTGATCAGTCAAGGAGTTTATCGGATCCAAATTCCCAAAGTTGATGTTAGTGCCTTTTTTTGCCTCAATTAGCTAAAAAAATTCCTTTGCACTAGATAGGATACCTCAATTGACAAGTTAGTCTTCTTACATATGATGCCTTAACTAATACTTTTTGGGAAGGCACTTGGATGCTATTTGCAAATTGTTTGACGTTTTTTTTTCTTATTTTGAAACAAAAAATTCAACCACATGATGATGGCATGGTGGGCACATGTTCCGCACCATGTTTGCACATTTTTTGCACCAGGATGACACATTTTTTTTGCTTTATATCATCTTACACCAAGAAATCAAGCGACATTTATTTGTACCATCTTAGATTAAAATTTATGTACAATTTTATCGTAGCTATGGCATTTGGATAACTACTTAAAACAACTCCTCAGTAAAATTTGGTGCCAATATGAAATTTTAAAACTTATTTGATTAAATTTTAAAAATCCCCCTTTGGTGCTAGACTCACACAATTCAATGGTGGGTCACAGGCAGCAGAACTACTCGTGTTGAAATAAACTTTTCCTTTTTCATTCACACACCTTAAACTCTCGTGAAATGAAAATCTAGATCTACTATTGCAGCCTATACCTAAAATCATTAGCAAACTATCATCTATCCACTCCTATTGCCTAAACCCAATATAACACCATCTCGAAATCAACCTTTCCATTTTCATCCGCCCCTCTTAAAGTCTCATGATGCCGAGATCTAGTTCTACTAATGCATTCTATATTAAAAATCCCCACCAATGTTTCAATAATCCACTTCATCTATGCGCCTAAATTTTCATCTACCATTATTTCCTAAACCATGTATATCCCCCATATTGAAACACACTTTTCATTTTCATCCACCTACCTAAACTAGGGGTGGGTATCGAGTCAGTTTAATAGGGTTTTGATTAATTCAATTCGATTTAATTGAGGTGACCTTTTAAAAATCCAAAAATAAAAATCAACCCAAAAATCCAATAACCCGAATAGATTGAGTTGAAAAAGTTATAGAGTTTTTGGATTGAAGTTGAACCTAATTACTATGAAATTAAAAATGAAGAAATTAATTTTCCAAAATTCTTAACAACATTCAACCAAATTTAAAGTGGCTAAGATTTTAAGTACAACATACAATACATACCAATTCACTGAAATACCATAGTATAATTTTTAGTATTTAATTTCTCTCCATATATATATGTTTGTAATTTAGTTTTCAATTTGTGTTTTGGCTTGAGTCTTAAGATCCAAAACCGATCCAAAAATCATAGTAAAATTTTTAGTTTAATTAATTCATGTATTTAAAACATAATATTAAGGCTGGTTCAGGGTATTCCAAATTGAGTTATTTGGTTTTTGAATTGGTTTTTGGATTTCATATTTTTTCCCACTCATACCTTAAACTGTTGTGCAATCAAGATCCAGATCTACTGTTGCAGCCTAAATAAAAATTCCTTGCCAAATTTTCATATGTCCACCTAAAATCTCCATTCCTATGATTCTAAAATTCAAGTTTACGGTCGCCGATCTAGGTCAAAAATCAAGATCCCTGATCCGCACCATTTTAAACACTACAGTAAAAGCACTTATTACCTTGGTTCTAGAGGGCATTTTACCATGGTTATTTTCTAAAAATAACCAAGGTAAAAAGAGGAGCTTTAAAAAGTAATTGTTTTCCTTCGGTTCACAACAGAGATAAAAGGCAGTTTTGCCTCACTTTTTTCCTGAAAATAACCGAGGTAAATTATTTTTGACAAACACGGGCAATTGACACCTGATAAATGTCAATCTGTGTGGCATATGCCCGATTGGGACCGTAGTGACCGATGAAAGTCACTACCGAGTGTTGAATCAATCTCACTCAGTACTAAGTGCTAAACCAATGTTGGTCGCTATTGGATGTTGGTTTTCTCATTATTAAACTGACACCATGATTGACATCTGTCAATAAATTATTTTCTAATGTTGACCAGCATAGG
>JAUOBV010443673.1:0-10326 GCA_032360425.1 Rubia occidens | reverse complement strand
AATTAACTATACCATTGATACTGCATAACTAGCTAGAGATCTATATTAAGGTTTTAAAAAATACCTTGGAAAGTATCAATGTGCATTTTCGAGAATGATGCTTGCGTAAAACAAATTCAAGCTAATCCTAGTTCTTCAAATGGTAGATAGATTATGTAAATACTTGAATTTCTTTACCATCATAAAGAACGTCTAATTCTCACGTACATTCTCCAGAAACTTGATGGTGTACAGTGATTTGTCCTTGGAGAAAGACTAAAACATGGTGTAATCTCATAATCAATAAAAAGGTAGAGCAAAGTTGTGATAATATTTATTGAAACAATATAAAAGAATAAGAGATATCCTTTGCGGATCAAATTGATTCTCATTCACACTCGACACCAAATCTTTCATAAAGCGCATGCAATAAAAACCGCTTTCCCACATGGCCAAGTCTTTTTATGCTATTCGTGTGTAGAAATTGTTCTCAAATACATCGTTATGTATTCATAGGAATAACTATTTCAATCTACAATTTGAAGCAAATTCTAACCTTTAGAATTTTCCATTGGAATCCTTTGCGGTTGCTAATTACGGGATCCGTCATAACCTAGGCAATTAGGAACATAATTTTTTGGACCCATTGGGTGTAACAGATCGAACTAGAACACCGTGTCTTAAGGAAGAACGATGATGGCCACAATCTAATATTTTCTTCATAAACGAAGTTCTGAATAAATAGTTGAGCGATACTATAATCTTTATTCAAATCCAAAGTAGATTAAGACTGTAAGTAGAGTTGACTTACCTCTCATAATAAGATATGATGTATATCTATTTTCCCTTTAGCTCAAACTGGCTCAAGTAGGCCAAACGCTCTTTCATCGCAACATGTTCAAGTTTAATTTTTCTTTGGAAAATAATCCCTATCCAACCTTTCATTTTTGAAATGGATTGTACATGGAAGAGCCTATAAACATGGTTAGACTTGATAGATGGAAGCCAAAAATAATACGTATATCGATGAATACAGTTAGGGTGATTCAATTATACTTATATGCAATGTAGTTGCATCACGGGAGGGGGAGGCATTATTAATTTGGAATTAGTCCTCGAAATACTCTATACAGGGTGATTGGATTTACCTTGCACCTAAAAATACCGACTTCTTCCACGGGGATTTTGTGTGAAGATGAGCGAGGGTGGTGTCACAACGGTGTGGATGTTCTTGAGGGAACCATCATTCGAGTGATTTTAATGGTAGTGGCTTCATTCTAGAGACACGAGACCTTGTAGGTTTTGCAGTCCCTCATGCAATTTTCAATCTCGTCGGGCTAGTATTCATTGTCTCCATCTACATGAAATTTAACCTTTAAAGTTATGTACACTTCACTTGTCTCTATTCATAAGTAATACCAAATAATTATCATGTTACTTTCTTAGTAGTTGTGCTTTTCAAAATATCCATAAAATGAAGGGACTATTCAACAAACATTACTAATGCCTCATCCACCATACTTACCTCAGATTGTGGGATTGGAAGAACTATAGATTCTACGAGGATCTTTGTGACATTGACCACCACGTTCTACTTCGCGAACGGATTATGATGATGAACTCGTATAGATGTGTACACTTTACCTTCAGCCACGACGTGGTTCCCACCATTAACATGTTCTACAAGTAGTATGCACAAAGAATTATCCTACACAAGAAGACTCGTTAAGTTAAAATATAATATAATTTACTTTATGAAATGAAATGAAGCGTGTAATATACATACCTTAATGTAGTGTTGGTTGGCTTCTATTATCTCCAATCTTAGTCGATAAAAGGAAAGATTTGTTCCCGACGTCCGAGACGGCTGGATGGGTCTACTATCACACATCAGGTTGTCATTTGTTGAGGTTGTTAGACAAGAAGAGGGAGGAGGGGTTGAGGTTTTTGGTTTAGAACTTGCAATGATTCTCTCCAACTCAAGTGGCATTCTCCTCCCATACGATTCTTACGATACATAAGCCAAGTAGCATTAATGTAGATTTCAAAGCATCGATGTCTTTGTTGACTACTTGACATAATGTCAACTTTAGGTGGTAGACATATGACAAAGATGTCCCTATGTGTAGAAAGATTACGGACACTCCGAACCCAGCTCGGATGTTCTTCCTTGTCAAGCACATCCCCTAGTATGCCACTTATCCTACCCCAATGAACTCTCCAAATTCTTGTTTTCATTTTATATCCTCCTATAAATTAGTAATAATTTATATCATATGCTCGATATTATATTTGTACAAATGAACTCAAATTTATCAATTAAAGAGTTGGAAAACTTACAATTTGTTGTGCAACCAACCTGGCTTCATTGGTGTGGAACTTACCATCTTTCTTGCTACGCCTTTGTATTCTTGTAGCCACTTGTCGAAACGGGGAACCCCATCGGGCGTGAGATATTCCTAGAATTTCTTGCTTTCTTGTCCATCATTCCATGCTCTCTACCTTTTCAAACATTTTAGCCTCAAACATTTCCTTCATGATTATTCTTGTTACCAGAGTGTAACCTCCTCAACTCAGGGTGTGGTGCATCTTATTTTTTTTTGTTGCAACCTCACTATTTCTTACTCTTAGACCCTGTAAAATTATCATAACAAATGGTTAGGATTATCAAATAAACAAGGTGAAATGTGAATAAAATTGCATGACTGAGCTACTAGCCGGTAATAAAATTGCACTAGTAAAATGAACAATACGTGATGCCGCATTCATTGTCTGACCAAATCAATGACTAAACATAGTTTATGAATGAGGTCATGTGTTAGTCAGTTATAATAACTAGTAGCCCGATTTAGAAATGTGTGACGACGCATGTTCACATCGTGTTACACATTTTGAGGCAAAATATGGACCTTTCCGATAATTATATGACAAACAACCAAAAATGACACACATTTCATGATACACAAGAACCTATAGTCATGTATAAGCATGTATATCCAAATATTATATGCGTGTGGATATATATATATATATATATGTATGCATGTATGTATGTAACCATTTTTTATATACTTGTAAGCATGTAAATGTAAATCCCTTACCAATTGTTCGTCCTATAGCTTCAGTGCAACAAAACCTTTCCAACTCGATTCACTTATAAATGGATGCTTAATTCTTAGGTTGCAAATCTTCTTCTTACCAAACACTTAATCCCTAGCAACCAAGTGCCATTTTGTAGTGACTTTACAGATAGAATCAATGTGACATATCTTGTAGTGACTTTGATCGTCATTGATTAAAGGTGGTTCAAGAAACTGCCTTTAAAATGGCATCAACAAAGGCAGTTATTTTTTGCCTTTGAACGATGTGGTGGAACCGCCTTCCACATTTCTGATATTGGAACTATAGTCCTCAGTTTGGAACATTTGTAGCATCATCAGAGCTTAAAATTTGGTTCCGAGTCCGGAAAGCAGTTAAGGTTCTTCAATCGGATTCATTTTCTGACCTTCGCAAACAGTTCCTGAGTCGGATGCAATTTCCATTCCCTCACTGTATTTTAACGTTTGAAATTGATAAAAATGTATTTAAAGTTCCTGAATCGGGTGGTATCTTGAATCTTAAATTCGGAGTCTGGAACTAGTGTATCCTCTCTTCCAGAATCCTATATACATGAAGCTGGGACATAATTCCGCATTCAAAACTTTCTCGTACAAATATGTAAAAACCTAAAAAATAATATACTAAACTCAGCTAAAAGAAAAACCTCACATAACAGCTCCAATACATACTAATATCTATGGAATATCCTAATGAATCACCATTCTACAGATTGGAATAGAAATCTAGCCAATTCTATTCCTCATAATAAATGTCATCATATTTCCAGTTAACTACAAAAAATATATAGACTACGCTAAAAAAGCAACTATCTACATATAGGAATAGATATCTAGAGAATTATATTCCACACATTATGTATCATCCCCATATATATACGGCACAAACTAGATCCCACACAATTCTAAACCATGGTTGGATTTCCAATAGATGATGACCGGGCGTTCACTAAAAACCTAGTCAAGCAATTTCTTGCGATGTTGATATCATCTTTTGAATACGGCTAGTTGTTGACTTGAAAAGTATGTGAGTACGAAAATATGACAATTGGGACGATACATAATTTAATAGCTGGCATAAAATGGAACTCGAAACATACTTTGTTGATTTCTAGGTAATCCAATCGGACTTGTTGAATGGACTCGGTGGTATATAGCATTACATAATACCCCTACTCCCAAGTTTGTTCTTGTTTTTTGTACTGATCAAATGGCACAATGTCGAGCCTTAAGAGAATTAAAGGCTAAGTTAGTTACCTGATTATCAAAATTTACCAAAAGTGGTGAATGATCTGAAAGCCATCTAAATTTAACTTGTATGGTTGTGTTTGGAAAGAGATTTCAAAACTTTTCAGTTTCCAAACCCTATCCAGCCTTTCCCATACATTTCCCCTATTCCTTTCACCAATTCTTGTATAGTTATTTCCTGAAACTACTATTTCAATAAATTAAGTATTTTCTATGAAAGAATTAAACTCCATCTTTGAGTTAGGATTAGGTATTATATTTGCCTAAATATTCAGATGAATCTCTAATAGCATTAAAATAGCTTATTAGTAAGGTAGCCTGATTACAATGGTTGCTTAGCTTTGCCAACAAATGTGATTTGTCAGAACTGTTATGTCTAGCATAAACCAGAGTTAAATTCCATGGAATTGAACTAGAACAATGAAATATCTGAGTCATAATAAATTGATGATGGACATCTGAAACTGAGATTATGAAATCATCATTCCAAAAATTCTAGATTTTATCTCTTGGTTCAGCATAGAAATTATTATATCCTAATTTAAAAGCTACTGATTGAATATGTCCACTATCTATAAAAGGCTATATGACTACGAAGAAACCAATGTTGTGTTTCCTTTTAATGTTTAAAAGCCTATCTTCAGTCCAGTTATTTTTAATCCCTCTCACATTTCACACAAAAATGTTAAAACATGTCATGAGTTAAACTAAAGATTTAGAATTAACTTGAGACCTAGTTGCTACAATTTTCATCATTCCAGTATAGTATTTTCTTTTTTTTGTTTTTTGTTGTCTCATTTTTGTAAGTGGACTTTAAATCTTCATCCGTATCTTCAACTTCTTTGAACATCCTAATAAATCCATTTTGATTAATCAGGTTTGTGTCAAAGATAATATCTCCCTCTTTATCCTTAGAAGGCATTTTCCAGAGACCACTGAAGTGTAGAGCCTCGCCAGCCGGGCGTGACTCCTCTTCATCGGTGCCTGAGGAGTCTGCAAAACTGGCAAGGATTCAGACCATGGCTGGATGGATTACAACCACAGCGTGATGGAGTTGCGATGTGGAAGGATTTCGACCATGGCTTTCTGGTTTTCAACCACCGATGATAGTGGCGATGTTCTGATTTTTTTTATTGTCGGTGGGTGTTAGCAAAAAATCTACAAGCACTCGGAGAATCCACCAACATTTCAACAACTGGTAACATAGGTGGGAGGAGCTCTTCCCCATAGATCCACAAGCGGGAGGAGATCTTCCCCATCATCCTCGACGTTTCTAATGTATTGTCCTTGACCAAATCCTAGTTTTTTCGAGTCAACTCGGATCAGAGCTGGCTAACTAATATCATATAGCAGCCAACTCGGTTATCTAGGGGTTTTGAGTCGACTCAAGTGAGGAACGGGTTGACTTAACCGAACCTTTTCAACTCAGATAAACTTAGAAACTAACCTCACTACACAGATATCAAGGCTACGAGGGGTACTTCTCCATTTTTATTTTTATTTTTTCAACTTTAATTTTATTTTCAGGTGGGAGGATTTTAATTAATTTCAATTTTATTTGCTTATAGTTTTTATTTTCTTTTTCATCATCTATGGGGAAGTTTTAAAATTTAGGTCTTTTGGGTGGAATATTTAGTTGCGTCAGTCTCAGCTAATTCTAGGTTTCTGACAGATCCTTTTGCTGAGTTAAATCCAGTTGGCTTTTAATCTGGTCTATATGTCGGTATAGGTAAAATCAAAGTCAAGATAGTTACAACAACTTACCTTTGGCTGTTCCGTTCATAATCTATAGTACAAATTTTGGACCGACAAATTTGAAATTTTTTTGATTGATCAACTTGTGTCGTGTTTGAGACTTTCGTACCTTTTCTTGTGTTTCCTTACAGTTACAAAAGATTTTCTGGGTGACCAAAATGACTGGGTTCTTCTTCTACTTTCTATAAAGGACTTTAAATAAATGGAGATGAACCGGATCTTGCACTTTAGACATTTTGTTTTCTGTTTTGCTTGCTTTACAGGTTGACTAGAAAAGTGTATTGGAAATTATATGAGAAGATGGAATATATTCAAATATTGTGATGAGATTCCAGTGGTTCGAGTCAAACAAGTCGGAAGAATACACATTATTTTGACTATTTATCTTTCGATGTACTTTTCCGACTAGTTCGCGCAACTTGATGTAAGCCTTTGGGGGATTCAGCCAATTTTTGGCAATATATGATCTTAGTTAAAAGGGACGGACACCCTTAAAAACCCCGTCTACAACGTTTTAATCCCAAAAAATAGACCACTACATCTTAGGATTATCAGAAATTTTATGAATCAGTTATATATCATCCGGGGATAAAGTTAGATAATTAATATCACTCTTTACAAGTGAAGTCTCACTTTTATTATCTGGCATTTTATCCAACTGGTTTGTGGAATTGCTTGTGGAGCTTGCCGATTGTAACTTACAAGAATCTGAATCTGCAATTTTCTATAAAGAATTGTCAGAAGCATCTTTCACACTAGGGGAGTTGTATCCACTGGTGTGCTTAATAATTTTAGCATTACTTACCTTTATCTTATCTGAATTACTGAGTTTTAAAACATCAAGATCCCTTAATCCATTATCCCAATCCAGGTTGCAGATGTTATTTTTAATAGGATCAGTTTCTATCAGGATATGACTATTTGTTTCATTCTTGATCATCAGATTCAATTACAACAATTTTTGATGATATATGTAGAAACATGTTTAACATTCAACACATTCTCATCTTGATTCACGTTATTATCTTTTATCACTGGCATATAGATTTGAGTAATTATCTCATATTCAGACTTAAGATTAACTATTATACCTGTATCAGTTGTTGAACTTACCTGCTTTGGTTGCTGATTAGGCCTCCAAGCATCAAACTTACCGATCTGCTCTAAATATTTACAGAGAATTTGGTGACGACCTAACTTCTAGCATTTTGCACAAAAATCTAGAATACTCTCGTATTCCAAATATTGCCAAAAACCATATCCACGATAATCAATTGACACCCTTTCTGGTCTTGGTTTGGTAACATCCAATTCAACACAGACCCTGCCAATATGTGGACAAGTTGGATGAAGGGTACCACTATTAACTTGATCAGAACTCCAAAAAGATTACAAATATTTATCATAGCATCCAGATCGAACAACTGTTGATGTAATCCGTAGCAAGTTATCCAAATTGAAACTATTGGAGAATCAGCATCAGGAATGAAGTTGTGTACCCATTTGGTAATTCTGAGCGAATATGTCCAAAAATTCCATATCGTATGTATCCAACACCGATGGCAATCCTCCGCCAAAGCAAAACGGATTAAAACTTGCCTCCAATCCAAAAGATGAATTTCTGACGAACCTTTAAACCCAGAAGTTTCAAAATCCTTTTACAATTTGTCCATCGTGGTTCTTCCTTTGGAGAATTTTCCAATTAGTGTTCATTTCAGCGGAGCGTCCAATCTGTCATCATCAAAAATAAGGCTAGGTCGTCGAGGTGGTTGATTCAATTTTTTTTGGATTGAAGGGAGTTATGGAGCTGGATGGTTCGGTATGGTTGTGGAATGATTAATTGGATGTGGATTGAGTTAGTATCTTGGCATAAGAGAATGGGGGAAAGTAGTATGTGGGGGAAAGTAGTATGTGGGGGTGAGAGACTAATCATATGCTGACATGTGTACATGTATTGAGAAGTTAATATCAGTTTTTATTTTTTAATTTCTTTTACCTTTTCTTTTCTCATTATATTTTACACTTATAGAAAAATCATTGACCTCTCATCCCCACATACTACTTTCCTCCACATAAAAAAATTATGCTCCTCTGATCTCTAAATATTGACACACTTTTCTATTTTATTTGATATCTTATTATTAGCACCTTTCATTTTTTGGTAAAATTAAGATTATTTTCTTCCATTAAATTTACTTTTTACTCTCTCAATATAATTTCCTCCATAAATTTTACTTTTCAAAATATGCCCATTTATTGGGTGCCAATATATTAGAACTAGAGGGAGAAGTATAACTACTACTAACAACGTCCCAAAGAGAATAACTTGAGAAAGTTCAATATTTAAACCAATCATGAAGAACTCCATTTCAATAAAGGTTCAATTATTATATATATTTTTTAAAATAAAATTTATAGAATTTTTTTTGCAATAAATAAAAACAACCATGAAATGAAATCATCTCATTAGTTATAAAATAATTTAGACAAAAACTTCGTAAAATAACTTAATTAATTAAATAATTAAATTAAGGGGAAAGTGCAAAAAACAACCCTATAAAATTGAGAAAGTGCAGGAATGACCTTGTAAAATCTAAAAGTGCAAAAGTAACCCTAAATCTTTGAGCAATAGTGCAGATATACCCAAATTGCACTATTCTGACTTTGTCCGGCTAAATTTAGGCTTAGACCTAATATGAAAAGACAAAAATACCCCTAAACTTTAAACTAAAAAGTCAATGACCAAATTATCCCTAGGGTTCATCTTCTTCATCTTCAAGACTACCTCCAGCACACAGCCGCCGCCAATCGAAATTTTCTAAATTTATTCATATACTTTGCTGGATTTTGAGTATGATGTCGTTGGCTTCGCTCACCGCTTGAGTTTGCCGCGACGGTTTCTATTCATATGCTTTGTTGGGATTTAGAGTATGTCGTCGTGGGCTTCACTCCACCCCCGTCCACCCCCATCCACCACTGCGTCCACCAAGCTCATTGTCCACCCTTCGTCCACCTTTGTCCACCCCACCCCCAACCACGAGCCACCACATTCACCACCACCAAAGCCCCCACCGCGTCACCACCACTCATTTCTTGGATCTCGCCACCACACCCCCGCCACCAGGGTGACCAAATCCCTCGTCGCGCACCACCACATCCACCGCCACCCCTCTTCTGGTTCTCGCTACTACTGCCCCTCTCCTCCCACTTCTTCGTTCCCCACCATCACACAACCCACCAATTCTCGCCACATAACCCGCTTGGAGTAACCCAATTCGCCTAAACCCCGTCGGAGATAAAAGAATCTACCGCCGAGGGAAGACTTAGGGCAGCAAGAAAATAAACGAGTTTGGGAGGGTGGTAACGGGCGGAGGAACAATCCTGAAAAATGGGTTTGGGAAGGTAAAATGGATTTCAGGGTAAAGCTGTATTTTCCTATTTTATTTTTTAAAACATTAGGGGTATAATGGTCATTTTAATATTTTCTGGCCAAATTCATGTTGTTAGGGTTGAATTGACACTTTCATAGAAAATTTGTGGTTAGATTTACACTTTCAGATTTTACAAGGTTATATCTGCACTTTCGAATAAAACATAGGGTTAAAAACGCACTTTTCTCAATTTTTTATATTGGGAAATCGTATATGTGGGGGTTAAGGGGTAATTAAATTTTGACATGTGTCAAGTAGGTGAATAAAAAATGGAATAATACAGAATATTAACTTTGACTCCACTCACTGCCGTGTGTCAAGATTTAACAGGCCCCTCACCCCACATACTCAATTCCCAACATAAAAAAATTTATGGTCTAAAGTGCTTGCGAATGGGTGTCGGTAACAGTTATCAATCTGAAAATTTTCTAGTGATGGAGAGTTCTGCATCATATTCTCAAACATTCCATCTTCCATGCATATAAATTCGAGACAAAGTCGTTTGAGATTAGGCCACGTTATCATTCCTTCTGATTGTAAAAAACAGCCCTTCAAGCTCAGCCTCGTAAATGATTCAGCTACAAAAATATATTTCCATACATTATCGGAAGAACTGTTTGATATATGCCAACCTCGTGGGGAGAAGCCTTGATTAAAGACTGTTATATATGACCGGAGAAGTGTCTTCTCTGGTCATAACTTTGATGAAATCGATCAAAGGCGGTACTCCCTCCGTCCCGGACTAAATTGCACAGAATCTAAGATTCAGTCAAACTAAGAAAACTTTGACTACATAT
>JAUOBV010443564.1:0-10326 GCA_032360425.1 Rubia occidens | reverse complement strand
AGCTAGTTAGTGAGCAAGTCAAAATTGAGAGCATCCCGAGGTCTGGGTTCTTGACTTTCGTGCGTCCAATTGAGGGTTTGCGAGATTCCTTCAGTCTTGTCAAAGATTTAAATTTCGCAATCAAGAGTTTTTGCAAGGAGATTCATATCATATCGGTTGTTGATATAAGTACTTTGCATTGGTTCAATTCGGTCTCGAAGTGCTGATTACAAATATTCAAATTCTTTTTTGGCATTGCTTCACCCGGGTTACAATTATTCCAATTTGGTTTTTAGCAATTCTTTATTCGATTCATTCAATTTCCGTTTTAAAATTTCAAAACATAGATTCAATTATATCATAAAACTTTATTGTTCATAAAATTTAAAATCGTTATTCTAAATTTTTTGTTTTAAATTTAAAAATAGGAAAGGTTAGAAAATTTAATCATTTATGTTATGTTAATTAGATTGATTAAAGGGGTATACAATTTTGAGTGATATTTTATGAGAAAATATGGTATACAATTTGAGTGATATTTTATGACAAAATATGAGTTAGACCAATTTATACATACTTATGTACAAAAGATAAATTTCTAAACAGTTACCTTTGTGGCAAAAGAAAGAAGGATATAATGATAAAAGAGTCTTCAATAATAAATAATTCTCCACTAAATTTGAGACAACTTGAACCTATCACAGTAGCAAATGTTAGACTTAACCTTCCTCCTTTCCAAATTACGATCTCACTCGAGAGATAAGTCAATTAAATAAAATTAATTTAATTCTAATACAGTTTCCAATCAACAAAATGGTAGTTTAGTAACGAAAATCTTCACTGCTCTTCTCCTAAAGATGTGGTTCATCTCCCTTTAACCCGTCTCATCACCCTACTAAAATAAGAAACTAACCCGATCATTTATTCAGAAAAAATATTGTTTAGTAAATGTATAGAATTCATTCTGTGAGTACGAAAGACTCTAAAAGAATTAATTTGTAGACCGAAGTGGATCGATTAAAATTGTCATAAATCTTTCCAATCGACTGAAATATACAGATATGTTCCATTTCGAACATAAAAGACATTCCAAATTAATGATTAGAACATAAAATATTCATTTTTATCTATACCCATACTAGTAGAAAACCCCCTGTTAAAGGCACAAATCAAAGGCGGTTCCTTTGATTTTTTGAGGAACCATCTTTACAGGGGTTTCAAATTAAGTTCTGAAGTCGGAAATACCCTTCCTGGTCACCATTTCATTTTAAACGCTGTTCTAAATAAATTAAAAGCGGTTCCACCTTTCATGTAAATTGATTAGAGGCAGTTCTATTGTAGAACTGTCTTTAATAGGCTGCCTTTAATGAGTAAATATATAAACAACCAGTTAGGATTTCCTCTCTAAGTCAAATTTTAAAAAACTAAACTCCTTTCACTTAGTTTTCTCCCTGCTCCCTTAGTTTTCTCCGTTTGGCTCCCCTTCATCTCCGTCCCTCCTCCATCCCTCCTCCCTCTAATCAGCGCCTCCACCATCCTCCGCCGCTCAGCCTGCCGCCGCTGAGCACTCCTCCGCCGCAGATCCCTCTGCCACCGCATCGTTCCACTGCGAACTCCACCGCGTCGCTCCCATTTGATTTTTGTTCGGTTCTTGTTTTTTGTTCGTTTCTTGATTTTTGTTCATTTCTTGTTTTTCGGTTACAGTTGTTACAAATATGTTTTTGGCCCTGTTGTAGTTGTTTTTGTGTTTGTTTCCCAGATCTTTTTTTTACTTGCTGTCAGAAACCTCAAGTTTTCAAGAGCCTTTTTTTAGAATCTCGGAAATAGGTTCCAAATTCAAAACCTATTTCGAAACCCAGATCAAAATTGATCAAAAGCGGAGCCAAAAATATCTTCTCGTGTCCGATATAACCTCCTTTAACATGCATTTCTCCATTAGTGCCATTTATTAATTTAAATTTTATTTTTGTTTATAAATAATATAAAATATTTAATCAATTCAATCAATTATTTTAAATCGTGTATCGAACAAAGTTAATCCAGTATTTAAATAAAACATAACATTGAAGAATCTGAAAATTACAGCAAGATGATATCAAAAAAAATCAAGAGATTCAAAAAGTCAATCCTCAAGTTCAAACAATTCAGGATTCAATAAAAGTTACTGATCGAATTCTTAGTTGAAAGTCTCAAATTTGAATTTTACAAAGAAGCCTAAATCTTCTTCTCCCCATCAACTTTGGATCTTTACTATTTTTTGCTTTCTCTATCTCGTCCTTGCTATATTACTAAACTCTCTGATTAAATTCCTGAGTCACTCGTGTTCAGTCAACTTAACACTCACAATTGACGACGGCAAGGATGACCAGATAAATCGTCAACACATTCGAACGATTTCCTTGTAGGACATCTGATTTACCTGATTTTCTCTAGGCTATTACGTGGGAGAATCTTAGGCGGGAAGGTGAGAAGCCAATTAAATGCTGACGTGTGGCAAGCGAACGAAAAAAAAACTAGTAAGAGCATTCACAATATTAATGGATTTAAGGAGCACTTTTTAAATGACACATCACGAATTTTAATAAAAACTAGGTAAGAATCAACGACCAACAATGGACCTCCTTAAATAAATACTTCTTAGGTACTTCTTTTTTTTAAATTTTAAATTGTAATTAATTAAAAATATATAATAAGTCATATTAAGTGTCAATCATTGATTAGTTGTCATTTCACACATAAAGAGGTATCAACTCCTTAATTAAGAAGCAACTCCTTATTAAGGAGTGGTTCTTAAAACTCCATAATGATTCTCATTAAATAAGAAATGTTCATAAAATTAAATTATAACCCTACTCATTTGCCAAGTGTCAAATTTTAACTGGTTTCTCACCTCCCAAAATACAATTTCTCCACGTAAAAATAGTTCTCGCTAGTTAGGAGTTACAACTTTGATCGCACGAATGATCTTATATAGTTTTTCATTGACTGTATTTTTAATGCGTTCTTAAGGGAGAGTAGCCATACCGCATAAACCTTAGCACGCCGCACATCCTCTCTCAAAGCCTTTCTTCTTTAATCTTCTTCCCCCTTCTCGATCCCCATTATTGGAACAATAATTCTTTTGATTGATATTCTTTTAATGTTTATATTATTGAGTAAGTATGGATTTGTCTCCATACGTTAGTATTGTTCTTCGACTTGATAGATTAAATTATCGTGTTCATGATGATCACCCGATTTAATTATTCATGTCGATGTATTTTGTCCGATCTGATTTTACAGATCTTATTTTCTCCAAGATGAGTCTTAATTTCAATATGTATTTTTCGAGGTGTTTCAAGTTTGGACAACATAGGTCGCATTTTGGATCAAGTGTTATTATAGTTGTTGAAGGTCCCTGTTTGCATAGGGATATTGATGCGTGATACGCTCATTCATGTCAAGTGGTCATGAATTTTCACGGGAAACGAGTTAATATCCCCAGGGCAATATATTTTATCCGATCTAATTTTACAGATCCTATTTTCTCCAAAATGAGTCTTAATTTTAATATGTATTTTTCGAGGTGTTTCAAGTTTGGACAACATAGGTCGCATTTTGGATCAAGTGTTGTTATAGTTGTTGAACGTCCCTGTTTGCATAGGGATATTGATACGTGATATGCTCATCCATGTCAAGTGGTCATGGATTTTCACGGGAAACGAGTTAATATCCCCAGGGCAATGTTACAATTTTATTGGATCTCTAGCTACTCTATAATGGTAGAGAGGGTTAGTCTGGTTGACATGTTATTTAAATATCATTGCAAATGATAGTTATTACTAAATGTTAGTTGAGTTGGATATCAATTCCACATGTTATTTAAATATCATTGCAAATGATAGTTATTACTAAAGGTTATTTGAGTTGAATATCAATTCTACTTATTGTAATCGTCGCTAGACGTTTTCTATCATAATTGGATGATTGATTTTTTTTATTAAAAAAATTCGTTCATAAGAGAGACAAATATGGGAACATTTTAAAATTTCAGTTATAATACCTTTTTGTGCTATACTATATCCAACGTCTGTCCAAAAGAAACGTATTGCATCCTAATATATTTTTAAAAGTTTTAACCATCATATTTTGAAGATAAAAAGAAAACTATTTACAAAACTATTAACATGAACAACAATAATAAATGAGATTATAATTGATTAATTTCAACCGTCAACATAATGATTACCAGTCCACGAAATTGACGCCTAGTCTTTTTCCAAAAGCATTTAATTTTGAGTCTGTCTCCTGCAACACCGTCTTATCATAAGATCAAGGGCAAATTAGTAACAGTAGATAAAAGAAATGGGGTAATCTCTAAAGTGGGGTTAAATCATACTCCCTCCGTCCCGCTATAAATTGCTTAATTTGACTTTTGAAAGTCAAACTAACCCAACTTCGACCACTAAATTCTATTATTATATATGTAATATTACCTTCGTATTATATGTCGTTGGATTCATCATAACATGTATTTTTATATTATATTTTTTCTCGATTTCTTTTACGCACATAAATAAAGATATTAGTAGTTAAAATTTGAAGCAGTTGACTTTCAAAAGTCAAATTAAGTAATTTATAGCCGGACGGAAGGAGTATTAGTTTATGATTCGAGGCATATTCTAAAAGAAGTATTGAAATCTGGGGACTGGATTGCAAATTAATGGGAAAAATTAGAATACATTGTCTTCTCCAGCTTCTGTTCGCTCCACCAATGCAATTTGGTTTTCCCAGTCACCGGAGAACTCTAATTCAGAGCTTGGACCCTAATTTTCCATCCAATTTCATCAACATCTCGGCTTGCGTCCTAATTTATCTAGGAGAGGCACCTATCTTTTGCCTCAATTCGTTGTTCTAATTTTGAATTTTTCGGCGATTTGACGTTGGATTTTTCCCGATAGGTAATAGGTGAGACACGAACACGCCAGGAACGAAGAGGTGGGGCTGAATGTTTGTAAATATGATCATCGAAGGAGGAGGCACGACAGGTGTTGAGCATAGATAGTTTCCGGTAGGGTTGAAGAGGGGGAGTGGCTAGCGAGTTTGTTGGGTTTCTCTCTGGTCTTGCAATCAACCATGCTTTCATAGTGATTTATGAATTTAATATATTACATCCAATAGTCATGCTCATGTGACATGTTCGTCACATTTGATGGTGTTGCCCATGAGCTGAAAGTGGAAGGATAAAGAAGATGATCAGAGTCATGGTCTTAAAGTTGGTTTTCACTGAATGTCTTGGAGCAGAGTAGACAATTGTCCCGAATCTTCATTCTTTTTAAATCATCCTACACTGCTAATACAACATCCATAGTCTTACTCTGTTGATGCAATCATAAAGATGCATCAACAAAGATCATCAACTGATTTCGTGATTAAACTTAGGAAAATAATACAATCATTTCACAGCAGGTCACGAAACTTGAAATTAATTGATAATTCATCACTAGCACAAGTAATCATAACTAGTTTGAAATTAAGTAGCATCAATCTAAATAAATAATAGATCAAAATGTAAATGTAAGAGATCAAGTCTTACGTTAAATGGTTAATGATATTATAAGCATATTATATCATAATTCTATAACTCAATCAGTATCACTAGGGTATAACATCATATATGATATCCTTATCTAAGTCAATATCATCGTATCTCTATCTAAACTTTTTATCTAAGTCTATAACATCATATCTCTATCTAAAATCCTAATGTAGCACTATATGATGAAGTTTCAGAAGACTTTTTTTTATTTCTCCTTAGATGCCTTTCTTTCTCGTCATCTGTATTTCTTCTTGGTGAAAAAAATTCTCTTTCGGCAGACTTTGTATTTCTTCTTGATAAGAAAACTCTTTCCTTCAGTTTGAGTCTTTCTTTCATCAGAATGTAAAATTCTTTCTTTTAGCGTTGCTCTTGAAAAAACGACAATATAATAAGCAAAATTTGTTGAACTCAAATCACTGAAACATTGAACACATACCATTAAACCACCACAACAGACACAAAATTCGCTTTTCAAAACAATACATTTAAATCATTGAAAAATCATACCTAAACATTAACAAATCACTAATAATTGCAAAATCAACCTTAAACATTAAAACATTACATGCCGCCCGGAAGCACCAATCAAGTTGAAACAGTTAACATAACATTAGGCCAAATCCATTCAAAACATTGCAAAATCAACCCTAAACATTAAATATCGCAGATTATTGCAAAATCAACCTTAGACATTAAAACATCACAGACGTAGACAAGCAGCACCAAACAAAAGAATTATTGCAAAATACTATTAGAAAAAAAATCTATTCACATCATTGCAAAATCAACCTTAAACCCAAAAATATCACTCACATACACTCAAACATCAATCCCATACACTCTTAGACCAGCAATCAAGAGAATTAAAACATCAAATCATCATTATACACTCTTATGCCTTAAAACATAACAGAAGTAGACCGGCAACACCAATCAAAAGAATTATTGAAAAGTCACTATTTGAAGGAAAAAATCGATTCACATCATTGTAAAATCAACCTTAAACACTCAAACATCCCTCCCATACATTCTTAGACCAGCAATCAAGAGAATTGTTACAAAACCGCTATTTGAAAGACTTGTAATGACCAATTCATATCATTGTAAAATCAACATTAAACACTAAAACATCGTACCACCCTAGTCAAAAAAACACTGATCAACATATGGACAACAAAATATATAACTTCTTTTGAAGTTAAAATTTCAACATTACACCTATCAACATAAAATAAGGGTAAACAAACATATAACATAACTTACAAATTTTAAAACATTCAAATTATACCATAAGACGTCAAATAAAAACCATAAAACATACAACATCCGTAAAAATTTGTAAAATATTAATATAAAACCTTAAAACATAAAATAATAATAAACATACATGTAGCCTCTTCTAAAAGTGATAAAATAGTATTAACCTTCAAAACATAAGTAAGATAACTACAGAGTCTAACCAAATTTTATAAACATTAATAATCCTGTCCAACAATTAAAACTTCGTAATTTTATCTTAAACTTATAACATCATATATAAATTTAAAAAATATCATTGTGAAACCTTAAAACATACAAAATGTTAACAACATATGTATCATCAACTAAAAATGATAACACATCAACAAAAAATAAATTAAATCATCAAACGAAGAGAGCATAAAACCACCTGGTTGATAAAAGGTAAAAGCTTTTGCAACCATTACAGAAATTGCAAATCTTCTGTAGATTGTGGAACTTGCGATATCTTCCCTTGTATACACAAGAAGTTAATATTAGTGCATCAATCACAATAAATAGAAATCTACAGTATATTCACCAATGGTTCATACACAAATTAAACTCATTTAGGAAGCCACAACTTACAACGATGTATAATTTATTAAATCGATCAAATGTGAACACCCACTTTGTTTTAAAAAAGTCAGCGTATGTGTTAGGATGATGGGAGTGATGTGATTCTGGAGGATTTTTCGATAATCTAATCTCTAACTGTGTGAATCTCAAGAGCAGTAAAATTTAATGGTGATAACGGTTGGACAATGATGTGGTGGTGATGATGTCGTTGGTGATGGTGGCGCTGGTGACGAGGAAGTCAATGGTGCCATTTTCTTCTTCTTCTCTCTCGTTCGATGGAGGAATTGAGAAAAAGAAGAAGGTCGTAACCATCTATGTATAATTGGGAGCCTTATTTTCCAATCAGCCATTAAAGCTTCATATTTGCAAACAGAACCTCATAAAAATCATAAAATTACAAATGGTACCCCACCCCCTATTTAGTATGTTAAGTTTCCTATTTTAACCTTCGTCTTATGGTGAGACGGTCTTGTACGAGACTTTGTCTTTAATTTTATAGATAATCATTCAATAAATTTCCCAACCCCTTCCCACTTACTCTCACGCACTTGACAAATATAAGGCACGAGTCTAGAAAAAAAACACTCCTTTAATAAGGATGGTAGCAGGATGAGTTTTGGTGGAAATCTGCCTAGCATTTGCCTCAACGGGGTAGGTGTGGAGGAGAAGAATTTTATGTAAAGGTTTTGTATGTGGGAATGTGAGGGTCAAATGTAAATTTGACAAGTTTTAACAAAAAAATTAAAATTAAATTCATCCTTAATATTCTTCCTCAATTAAAGCATGAATTTGACACAACAAATCCTCCACATAAAAATTTTTCTAGGTGTGGAGATAATTTTATAGGATAAGAATTCATTAAATTTCACAACCCCTTTCAAACTTTACTCTCACACACTTGCAAGGATAAGTATAGAAAAGCAATAAGCATTCATTAAACTTCACAACCCCTTTACAATTTTACTCTATTCTCTCTCTTCTACAGAAAAGAGATTAGTTACTGTATAACAGAAACTTTACTCACTAGAAAACACCAGGCCATGGCCATGGACGAATCCAAATCTCTCATTCGCCCAAACACTAAAGCTCAAAAAACCAATGCCATAATCTCTCGAACTCCACCCCTCTTTCAATTTCAAATGCGGGGTTGCTATACTATATCCAGATGAAGAGATGGACCAGCTCGCTCTCCCATTCTCAAAATCTCTAATTGGAAAATTCAGCTGAGGGAGACCAATAATAGAGTTCATGCTAAAGCAATTCCAGACAATAGGGTTCAAGGATAGTTTTCAAATCTCGGCAATGGACGGACGACATGTCCGAGAATAGGTCTAGATTGTCTATCTTAAAAATCAAAGATTGTGATATAATTGGATAAATGGCCAGAAAAATATAGGGGAGGCAGCTGAGCAATTCTGTACTAATATACTCAGTGATGAAAATACTGATGAATCAGGCCAAAACCTTTCATTTTTACTAAATGAAAAAACCCCTATAGTTTCTGATGCTCAAAATCAGAAGCTAATTGACCCTGTCACAATGGAAGAAGTGAGAGAAGTCGTATTCTCACTTAATATATCATCAGCCCCAGGCCCCAATGGTTATTCTGGCCTATTCTTTCAGAAAGGTAGGGAAATAATTTTAAAAATGACTTAATTCAGGCAGTGCATGAATTCCAAGCAGGGATACCAATCTCTAGAGTCTTAGGGAGATCATTTCTAGTTTAAATTCCTAAAACTAAGACACCTGCCAACTTCTCTAAGTTCAGACCCTTTATCACTATCCAACTTCACCAACAAACTTTTAGCCAAAATCATGGTTGAAAGGATGAAGCCACTGATTAACTGTATTATTTCAGAGGAACAATCCTCTTTTCTTACAGGAAGGGATATCACTGATAATATACTTCTAATGAAGGAGGCAGTCAAACTTTTGGATAGGAAAAATGAATCTCTAAATCTAATACCGAAGATTGACATGATGAAGCCTTTCGATAGAGTATCATGGCAAACTCTTAATTCTTTATTGCTAAAAATGAGGTTTCATGGTAAGTTTGTAAAACTAATTATGAACAACCTTAATGCAGCCTGGTTTTCCATACTAATCAATGGAATCCCACAAGGTTTTTTCAAACCTACAAGAGGTTTGAAACAAGAGGACCCCCTATCCCCTTTCCTCTTTAACATACTTACTGAGATTGTAACTAGAAACCTTAAGAAGCAATTTCAAAATGGCAACTTAAAACCATTTAAGACTCCTGCTAATGCCAATCACATTTCCCAACTTTTTTTCGCCGAAGACAACCATTTTCATATTTGGGACCACCAAAAAATTAAAGAATTTAATGAAATTCCTGGATATCTATCAAAGAGCCACATGACAGAAAGTGAACTTTGCAAAAAGTTCACACTACTCATGAAAACTAAGTAAAAAGAAGAAAGATGAAATCGGAAATTTGACAGGGATGAGGCAAGGAGCTATACATTTCTCCTATCTAGGTGTAACCTTATTCAAGGAAAGGAGATTAAATGTGCATTTTAAAGACCTTATAGATAGGATAGCTTCCAGGTTAGAGAACTGGAAAAATTGCTCCTTAACACCGGGAGGCAAACTAATTTTAATTAAACATGTTCTAGCATCCATTCCTCAACATACATGGCAAATAAATGCTCCCACAGTCCACGGTTTAAATCAAATGGAGAGCTTATTCAGCAACTTCCTATGGGGCAAATCAGAGGATGGTAACAATAAACACTGGATTAGCTTGGAAACCATTTGCCATCCTACTCAGGAAAATGGCTTAGTAATTAGGAATCTCCAATCTGTAGTTGACTCTTTCTTCACCAAAATATGGTGGAAATGCAATTAGGTAATACCATGTGGTCTAAATTTATGTGGTCCCTTCCAAGAAG
>JAUOBV010443453.1:0-10327 GCA_032360425.1 Rubia occidens | reverse complement strand
CATTCATTTCTTGTTAATAGTAATTCACAACGACGTTCAACGACCATTTGCAAACCTCACTGACAATCACTGTACACGTTCAACGACCATAAAGATATTCCATCAATGGAATTATACATGAGGAGCCATAGATTTGATAACAACTACAAGTATTCTACCAAATGCCTGGCTATTTAACCAAACAAAGCATTCATTTAGACTAAACCTAGAACAATCAACATTCAAGGTTCAACTTTTCATTGCTACCTAGGACAAATATGATAACAAACCACATTAACATACTCATCTAGCAAGATTAACATCATTCCCCCAACATGAAGTTTAAATTCCATGTTCTTGGATTTTCATGTCAAAGAGCTAAGAAATTGTGAACATATCTAACCTCCTAACACTTAATCATAAAAACATTTTATATTCTTAAACAACCCATAGCATAAATGAAATAAACATTCACATTAAAAACAAATTACAACTAAGAAATGCTTCAAGAAAGAGTGAAATAGATGTTCTTACTACAATGGTTTGGAAGCTTTAATCAATTGCTCCCAAGGAGTTTACTAAGCTAAACAACAAAAACTCATAACTAATCTACAACTGAGAAGAAAAAAGGAAGAAGAAAACTAGTGTTACAAACCCAGAAAGACGCAGTAAAATGGGCTGGAAGATGGGTCTAAAAAGTGGGAAAAGAGAAGAGTATTTATAGTACAAAAAATTCCAAAAAGCAGTTCTGGGCATAAGACCATTGTGACTTGCGACCGAACTCAAGTCCAGTTTTGTTTTGCTTCCTCAGGGTGAACTGTTGATCCATTTTTGGAGTTCTTGTAGTTGTTTTTATGGTACCCGAGAAGATGAATTCAATGGTACCACCCTTGGAGGATGGTTATTCTCAGACTATTCTTAGAAATTTGCTTCAAAGCTTATCCTCTACTTTGCTCTCCTTCTTCACATTATCTTCTACCACTTTGTAAGTGGCCTTCCTTCTTCTATGTCTTCCAAGCTTAAAATAAGGTCTTCAAATCTTCAAAGATAGTCTTCAAAGTCTTCCAACATTTACCTTGTCACACAAAATCCTCTAGAAAAGTAATAAAAGCGTAAAGTCGCTCTTAACTCATCATAGAGAGTTTCAAGTCAAAATGCCACATATAGAGCACAAAAGTATATAAAAGTGAATCTAAAATGTACCAAAATAACTATATAAAATGGACACATCACATTCTGTATTTTACTTTATACCAGATAGATGTCAAAAGTTCCTTCCTGAATGGAGTTGTCAATAAAGGGGTATATGTGGAACAATTCAAAGGATTTGAGGATCCTTATTATTCACACCATGAGCATCATCTCAAGAAGGCATTATACGACTTAAAATAGACACTGAGGGTATGGTATGAGCGACTCACTACCTTTCTAATTCAGAAAGGCTATCGTCGAGGGGGAGTGATTGTTGAAAGGAAGCTCATTGATATAAAACTTCATTTTATTTTGACGAATTTGAGGTATTTATTTTTCTCATTATTTTTTCTGTACATACATTAAAAAATATAAAATAAAATTAAAAAAGGAGAAAAAGAGAACAAAAAAAATTGGAGGTGTAGTTGGACATGTTGGTGTTTAAAATGTTATGGTGATTGATGTGATGGTTAGGAGAATATATTATTGGTATGCTAGTATGGATGATTATGAAGTGTTCAAATTTGATCATGAGATACATATGATGGTCCAGTATATTCGAGAGATGTCTCCTCCTAGTATTTTGGTTTGGGATGATATGGAGTTGCAAAACAGTGATTGATAAAGGGGGAGAAGCTGTGGATATGGAGATTGATAAACCTGAGTTGTTTGAGGCTGATTATATTTCAAACTGGCATGGGAACACTGGTCAGAATTATAATTTTTGTAGAGGAGTTTCACATGTTCCAACACATGAGGAATAACAGTTTATAGAGCAGGTTGAAGATGCTGAGGACTCTCATGTTGTAACACAGTAGTAGGAACTGAACACTGAGAACAGCCATGTTCCAACACAACATCAAAAACCTGAAATTGAAAGCAGTTATGTTCCAACATTAGTGTCTGGTGTTCCAACATAAGATGAGCCTATTGTGATTATAAATTTTGATGTTCAAACGTCATTAAATGTGGCTATAGATAGGGGAGAAAGTAATGATGGAGTGAAGGAAGCCGAGCATGGTGATGTTCCAACACCGATACAGACTGAGGGTGTTGACATTGAAGCAATGAAAGGATCTCATGTTCTAACATCAAAGAAAGTGGGTGAAGCTGAGAGCTGCTATGTTCCAACACAAGTTGAGCAGTTATTGAAGGCACTACTGATTAGACTGTGGAATCAACTATTACGAAGAAGATTAAAGCATAAGGAGGACATTGTTCAAAGGCAGCTCTCTCTGTCAAGGATGAACTCAGTTCTTTATTATTTGATTAAATCTACCATGAGAAATATGATAGTGTGAGAAATTTAGTTGAGAGGACAACTGGTCTGGGTGCATATGAGGAGTGTGAATTTACACCCTACCTGATCTATTTGGGTTTCAAGACTACTGCCTCAAGATTGTACAAGTATATTTTGTGATGCAACATTGATCCAGATTCTGAGTGGTATAACAGAATTTACATCAGAGGCAAGGTAGTGAAATTTTCTAGAAGAATGATCAATCTGTGACTTGGACTACCTACCCTCAAGAATTTAGAGATGAATTATGCTAAGGACATTGTAGTGACAAATGATCATATTTTATCAGAAATTACTGGAGGATTTCAGTCTCAGTGGCCACCCAAGGGAATACTACTGCATCCAGCTTGACTACCAGGTATTTCTGTCTCTTCCAGATTGTTGTAAACTATTGGATTCCCTCTTGAAATACTACAACTCTTACTTGAGAAACGGCCAAACAAGAGGACATTGATCTAAGACATATGCACGCTCTGCCATGGAATCCTGAGGGTACGACTTCTAATGTTAATGAGAAGAAGGTCAAGCTTGTGGCCATTAATGCGAAGTTGAGAGCTCTTGTCATTCACATGGAAACTTTGGAGGCAGAAAAGGCCAAATTAGTGGAGAAGGTATAATTAGAGGCACAAATATTTGCTTCAGCGGGAGTTGCACTTATTGGATTATTATTTTTGGTTTTCTGCGTGTATTGTGTTTGGCATGTTTATGGTTCCAAGGAGGAGATATTGTGAATTTTAGATTTCTTAATTTTGGATATCTGATAATATTTGGCCAAGCTAGAAGCTAGGGGCATTATGAAATTCTTGTTTGGAAGTTATTCTTTTGCTTTTTGGCTTGGCAAAATATGTTCTTATTTTTGGATTTTTGACAATCAGTTGGACTAATGTTCCAACATGGGGTAAAATGCTTTCTGAAACCGTGTTGCTTTATGACTGTCTGATTGATTTTCCAACATGGATGTTGTGATTATTGTTTGGAGATGTGAAATTTAGGGGGGAGCTAAATGTGTTTATGATTATGTTCCAACATCCATATGGATTTGATTGCTCTAT
Source organism: Rubia occidens (assembly GCA_032360425.1). NCBI lineage: Eukaryota > Viridiplantae > Streptophyta > Magnoliopsida > Gentianales > Rubiaceae > Rubia > Rubia occidens. The sequence goes on along the minus strand of JAUOBV010443453.1, from coordinate 6,805 downwards.
TTCCATAATTGATAGCTTGAAAATTCAAAAAGATTGATGGGTTCACAAAATGCTAAAGGGAGAGATTGTAAAGTCCAGAATTATTATGTTGGAAATTTGTGAAAATTATGCAAATATGGAATGTTATGTTGTAACATCAATTATGGCATGACTTGCAAGATAATGAAGTTTTTAGTGGAATCCGAGAAGTATATATTCTATCTAAATAGTGTTTGATTGCAGAATATATCAGTTTCTATATTTATGGAATTTGATTACATTTGAGGAATATGGATTCATATGGAATTTTGGCTAAGGCTAAGATATGGATGGAATATTCTAATTCCTTACTTTAAGGGATTAGATTTGGTAATTCTTATCTCCAAGAGATTTGATTGTTATCAGAATATTTTGAGGAGAAGGAATTCCATTCGCACAAGAAATCTACTACGTGTGATCGAGCTTTTATATTGAGAGCATTCTGACTGAGCTACTTACGGACCTAATTGAAGAAAATCTGCATCCAGATTTTCATATACTTCGAGAGTACTCTAGAGCCATCTGTCTGTGTTCCAACATGAACTTAAACTGTTGATCAAGTTCATAATCATGTACCTTAATTTTTCGGGATGAGGAGATCCAGCGTTAACGAGTTTCAAGGTCAGAGGGAGTCTGATCAAGACGGATCAGTAACAAGGGGAGCTTGCAAAATCCACACATTATAATTAGAAAAGATAAGTATAGTTGTATGGTGTACTTTGTACTATATATTTCTTATTAGTGGATTTATTCTGAATTACGCCAGGCCCCGTAGATGTAGGTGGATTTCACTAAACTGCATAACCAAGTCTTGTGTGTTCATGTTTTACTTTATTGCATACTTGGTTAAATAGGTTACATTGAAACATGGTAGTAATTATAGAACTAATTATGTAAAACCAAAATTCATTTACCTTTGAGAACTCATTTTCTATCTCCTTGGCATCTTCCTGTTCATCCTTCTTCTTGTTTTCTTCCTAAGGTGCATAATCGACTAACTCCTACCCACTTCTTAGGGTTACTGCACTTGCATTCTCTCTCAGATTTGGTTCTGTCTAGGAAAGAATTTTCCATTTATTGACTTCAACTTATTTATATCTGCAGCCATTTGAGTCATCTGTTGCTCAATGTTTCCAATAGCAACCCTGGTTTCTTATTGAAAAGAAGTCGTGTTTTTGGATAAATTTTGCACGACTTCATTGCCTTGAGCAATACTCTTGAGAACATCATTCATGGAGATTTTCTGATCGTTCTGGACTGGATGCTCATCCCGATTGGTCTGTGGCTGTCTTGGAGCATACATTCCTGGAGCTTTCTGGGTCTATCTGAAGTTTGGGTGGTTCCACCATCCTGAGTTATATGTATCTGAATACAGATTGTAATTTCTTGACCTAGGTGGGGCATCTTCAAATCGATATGAAGCTTGTTCGGTTTAAGGATCTTGAAAAGTAGGGCAAGCATCAGTCCAATGTCCCGTTTGCGAGCAAATTTTGCACTTAACTCCTCGTGAAGTCTTCACAACTAGCTCTCGCACCAAGGATGTGAGGGCATCTAACTTCTCATCCATTTGTGAAGTTCCGGCTACCTTCACCAACCTGGATCTATCATCATCTTCATCATACTCATGGATGACCATATCGAGAATGATCTTCTTTGCCTCATCCATGATTTTTTTAGCACATTACCACCACAATCTGCATAATTGTTTTTCCTGTCTATCAAACACATGTCTCCATAAAAATAATTTGTGATTAGCTGATGTTCAGAATACCATGGTTGGGAGATTTACGATATAATTGATAAAAAAAATCTCAATAAGTAGAAAGACTCTACCCCATCATTTTATCTTATGCCACTAATTGCAGCTCTTAAATTAGTTGCTCTAGAGTCGGGAAAAAATTGTAAAAATTTTAGCTCAAAATCCTCCCATGTTCGAATTGAACCCGTGGGAATTTTAAATAACCATTCACGATCTTTTCCCTGCAGAGTGTGTGTAAATGTGAGCAATCTAATATGATCATCAGAAAAACCTTGTGGTCGTAGAGTCGCACACATTAGATCAAATTCATCATGATGATTATGAGCACTCTCACCTGGAATATCACCGAACTTAGATAATACCTGTATAAAACCTGGCTTAATTTCTGAGTTGCGGTTGATGTCAGGAAGGACAATGCATAGTGGACGGTTGTGTTGGTACCACCCCGTGTTTCTTATCCACTGAGGTGCTAGTTCTTCCTCACGTCTCTGTTCATCGGCCATGTTGAGTTGTTCTTCGCTGGCTGTTGACTCAAATGAAGAGGATTCCTTCAAAAAAAATTCTATGCTTTGTTAAACTTCGTGCAAGTTTCTCAATCTCTAGAGTGAAGGTCAATTCTCTTGTACGAGAAGAATGAGGAATAAATCAGAAGGAAAGAGAAGCAAATAAAAAAATAAGAAGAATTCAGCTTAAAACCAATCCTCGGTAATGGCGCCAAAATTTGATGCATCATTTTACACCAAAAATAATTCGAGCTCTAAGCCAAATTCCAAATTTACGATTCGGTGGTCGGGATGATCATCTTGACCGGTACAACAATGAGCAAGTTTGTTTTCCCAAGAGATTAGCGTGATTTTTCTTAATTCTTAATCTTTTATTTGTAACCAAAACAATGATTTGATGATGAGGAATAGCAAAAACGAAAAATTGAGAACAAATAGAATTAGAAAATTGCTACAGATTTCAAAAGATTCAACTATGATGAAAAAATTCCGGCTTTGATCAATGTATCTCGATCCTCAATGCAAAGATGACTTTAAATGCATGCACACAAATTTTTTATAGTTCAAACAATCAATCTTTCCTTACTTTGTCGATAGTCAAATGGGTGTCTCACTAACTATTTCTCTAACTAACATATAACCTAAGAGACACTCTATAGATTTAATATGAAAGTAGCATTAAGAACGAGAAAGGCCCAATTCATAACCAACAAACTCTGACGCGGGATTGTTAAATTAAGACTCTTGTTCCCTACCACTGATTGAACTTAAATCACAATTATGGATGATTGGATCAATTGGTATTAAATTAACTAACATGCTATCAAATATTGTGCACTACTCAATAACATGAAAGCAATCATAAACATTATAATCAAGAACAACATATGCAAGTATGCAATCAAAGGATAAAAACTAATTAGATCTCGCGAGAATTGACGTCAGTACTTCGTTGATCTTCACCAGAAAAGAAGAATTTTGCTAGACAACATAATTGAATTAACAATAAAAAACATAAAAATGATGAAAATTGTCTGAATAGAAAATTGAAAAGGTCCAAAACGTGAATACAGTTTCTACCTTCGTATGTGTGTGTCTATGCGTCTACGATCTTACGTATGTATGTATGTACATACGAATGGAACTGGAAAAATTATTACAGCCAAAAGATAGATAAAGAATAAAATATATTTTCCTTATCTAATAGTAATTTAATCAAAACTATCGTTTCCTACAATTTAGGAGTCTTCAAACAATCCAATTCCATTTATAAATTGGACTTGGCAAAATTAATTCCACCAAAATATTTAATGTAATATCCATCTTTCTTTGCATAAAAGTTTCCTTTTTTTCTCTTCAGTAAACACGTTCAGACTTTCTTCTGCTTTCATATGTCCAGGAACTGGGTCGGTATGGTCATCCCCACTAATAATTGCAGCAACTCATCATTTTCATTCCAAAATTCTAAACTGCAATAAAATATCATCCAAACATAAGTTTCCACAGATTTAATCAACTTATCAGCTCAACTATAGCCCAAAATATATGGTAATATTAGCCCACTCACCAATATATCCCTCAAACAACTTTTAGTACAAAAACAACACTAACTAGTTGAAGAAAGTGCCAATATAACTCTAAAACACCATTTCCGACGCTGGCCACACTTAAAATGACTAAAATGACCTTTTCCCTAAAACCTAAAATTGTTAGGACAAGTTTCCCCCCACCCTCTCCACAACCCACCACCAAATTTACACAAGAATCCAAAGAAAACAATGAGTTGCATGCCGAAACAGTTTAATCTGAAATGAGGAAGAATGTATTAATATTGCTATGAAGTATCCCTAAATTGATCTCCTACTGAGATACCCTTCCTCTAGAAGGAATATTGAGCTATAAAGAAGCTCAATCTAACTACTGCTAACCAATTGTCTAACCGTCTCTCTGCTTACTAACTCCTGAGCTAACTGACTAATGCTTCAGCTTCTTCCTTGACTCGTTGTTATTGCTTTGTTTCCTCTGAGCCATATGGTAATTAGATAGAATAAACCCCTAGATTTTAATAACCCATTGGAACCTGCCACCACTCAACCTCAACTATATCCTCCATCTTCTATCTGCACACATCTCTCCTTTGTATTTCGACTATGATCATTTATGAAAAGTATTACTACCTATGCTTCTTTGTAGTTAAGACTATAACTCTAGGTGTTTGGATTTATGGAGAATGAAATGAGTGGATGAAATTGAATTGAAAAGAAAATAGTAGAATGAGTAGATAAAATTGAAGAAATTTTAACAAAAAGAGAAAGTTTCAAATACAATGGAACGAAAGGAGTATATGTTAAGAATAATTTAATAAGGAAAAAGTCTTCTATAAGACCGTTGATATAGGGAATTCCTTCCAAGTGATGATAGTGCCCAGAATTAGCTCACATCAAGTCCTAACCCCTTCGAGTACCTACAAAGGTCCTTGGATTGGTACTAGGGAGGAATCTCCGACGATCAAGTCAGTATCGCTTGTTATTATGTGTCTTTTGAGAGTAAAATGTTAGTTACCTTTTCTGTTTTTCTATATTTATTTATAGGGTTTTGATCGTGTGATCATGGTTTGATTATTGTGCTTCCTTCTCTTGGATCGTGGTCCAATAGAGGGTGTTGTGGCAAGTACTGTTTTCCCTATTTCTGTGGTCAATCAGTTCGTGATGATGCGGTGTTCTTGATCTTTGTTGATTCGATTAACTACCCTGATTCAACGAAGCCATCACTTTATGTGCTCATCTTTAACTACTACAACTGGGTAGACATATATATACCATAAAACCCCCAGCCACAAAGTCATAGAAAACAACGTGTAGAGTGACTATTTTCTTGATATGGACGATGTGATATTTGAAACGGAGTAATTATAGAGGAAAATATTTCAATGGATCAATCAAGTTTAAACAGTATAATAGATGCGGAGTTGAAAATGATTTCATGGGTAGAAGAATACGTATGTTATATTTAGGAAGAACTTGGAAATGTTTTGAGTATAAATGTAATTAAGTGAAAAGTTTATGGTAATCGTTTAATATTCCATTAATTTCGGGAGTTGGTTAGTAATGTCCTGAAACATATGAAAATGAGCTTATTTAGGTAATTTGAATTAAGTTAAGTTCAGTAAATTTTAATTTTTGACAATGAGTTGAATTAAGTTGAATTCAGTTTGGTTAATTAAATGTATATTTTCTTAAAATGAACTTAGTGAGGTTTTTTATTCAATATGTAATTTAGTTTAGTTCAATATATATAAATATATAGTTGAATTTAGTATTTTTATATTATCTAAATATGTTGAGTTAATTATATTTATATTTATTCAAATTTGGTTCAATTCAGTACATTTCAACTACTTTCAGCTCAACTCAGTTATAATAATCTCAGCTCAACTCTCCCAGCTCCAATAATCTCAACTCAACTCTCCCCAACTCCAATAATATCAACTTAGCTCCAATAATCTTTAATAATCTTAGCTCATCTCTAATAATTTCAGTCAACTTCGTTTTAGCTCAATTGGACGGGGCCTTAATGTATATTTGGTCCCTAATATGACCAAGTCCAATTAATGAAGCCCAACTAATAGGCAAGCCCATGTCACCATTCACAATCCAATCCAAAGTAGACGAAACCCTATCAAGAACTATTATCAACTCCCTAAAAAAAGTGATAGTGGGGGAGATCATGGCTGAGAAACAAGATCCGCTTTTCACAGTGATTGTCGCTTAGTCATGATCGGGATTCTCATATTTAGAAGAAATTGTTGTTAATTCTCTTCTATATTAATAAAAAAAGGTTTGCCTCAGACACAAAGGTAACGAAATTATCCTCGAACACACTGTGTAATTTAATTTTCAATTACCTCTAATTAGACCGTTGGATCTTCTTCCCCACAATCACATTTGGGTCTTATTTTGTAGATACCACAAAGACACGAATTATCTGTTCACCATCAAAGGTACTGGAAGACATCCATACTGCTTTAGCCTTAAAGCTTTTCGAAATTAATATAATACCTCAAATTAGACCGTCAGATCTTCTTTCTCACATTCACATTTGGGTCTTGTTTTGTAGATACCGCGAAGGCACGAATTATCCATTCACCATCAAAGGTATTGGAAGACGTCCCAACTGCTTCAGCCTTGAAGCTTTTTGGTATTAATATATTACCACTAATTAGACCGTCAGGTCTACTTTCCCATAATCACATTTGGGTCTTATTTTGTAGATACCTCGAAAACACAAATTATCCGCTCACCATTAAAAGTACTGGAAGACATCCCAACTGCTTCAGCCTTAAAGCTTTTCGGTATTAATATATTACCTCTAATTAGACCGTCGGATCTTCTTTCCATCAATCACATTTGGGTCTTATTTTGTAGGTATTTCGAAGACACTAGGGGTGGCAAATGGGCGGACGGGTCAAATACGGGTTGGGTAAATGGGTAATTAAAAAATATGGGTATGACCCATTTTATGATGG